>ML352600.1:0-28881 GCA_005239505.1 Nicotiana paniculata | reverse complement strand
TTTCCCATTCACCCATTTTAAGCATTAATATATCATTAATTACTTAAAATCCCAACATATTTTAATTGAGAAGAATTTGAAGTTTTATGAGTAGAAAACTTAAAAAAACTTTAAAAATTACTCTAGAGCTATTTTTAGGATGTGAAGATTTCGTTTTCTAAATCTGCCAAAATCCATGGCCAAATAGGAGCTAAGTATTCCCTTTCATCATCAAGGTCAACTTGCCATACTATCGCATAAATTCAAACAAAGAGTGTATTAGGAATAGGACGGGTAACATACCTCATTGAGTAATCTATCACGAAGGCATATTACGTGCCTAAAAGTAAACCAAAAGCAAAAAAATGTCAAACTCTATCTTTTTTAAGTTTTACATATGTATTTTTCTTAATTTTATGTAAAGGCACCACACTACCATGGAAGATGGTAAAATAAAGCTTTAAATGGTGAGAGAGATCTAAAAGACAAAAGGAAAAGGCCATTTGCACAGGCCCTTGGCAATATTTGTTAAAGAAAGCAGCATGTGCATTGCTTAAATCTTTATGTAGCAAAGCAGAGAAAAGAGAGGGCAGGGCACTGAGTACAATGAGCAATATTGGCCTAACTTTGAGTAAATGAGAGTAAGCAACTAAGCATCACAGCAGTAATAGTTGGAATGAAAGAGACATGATACCTAAGATTAATAAATACTGATACATTATATTCCCCTTTTTCCTTCTTCTTCACTCTTTTGTACTAATAGTCTGTACAATGTAGGCTCATGTTATCCAAAATTGTTACACACAAATTGGTCCATACCCTTATTGCAAATTCAAGGATGATGATATGATGCCCTGGTTGTTGGGTTGGTGCTATCTACACACACATACCCATGCATTTACTCATTGATCAATTATGATCCTAATTGTCGACAAAGTATTCTTGCAAAACAAATACTGGTATCTTGCTCTTTAATTTTGATATTGAAAGCAACGGCAGGCGTATATGTGCAGCGATGAATGCGATCAGAGGTGGACCAAGGTTTGAAAGTAGCGGGTATCACAGTCAAATAAATATTTCAGCAAATACTAAAGTGAAAATCAAACCAAGGTAAAACATCAATAAGTCAAAATGTGCCCCCCAAATCTACCAATCAAGTGTCTAATCTTTAAGTTTTAGGGTGTCATTCAACTGTTATCGTCACGATTCGGAATTTCCAGCTTCGGGACCGTGATGGCATCTAACATTTCATTTGCTAGGCAAGTCAACGTTAGGGAACCGTTAAGCGAATTATTATTCAATTTCAATAAATAAAGTCTATTAAGCCAAAATGAAATAAAACCGAGTGCAAAATAATATAAATGTCCATAAGATTTACTAAAATCCGAATCTAGATTCACAACTCACGAGCTTCTAGGATTTTCTATAAACGGATTCTGAAAGAAATAACAACTGTTTTGAACGAAAAGAAACCATAAAAATAAGGGAAAATAGAAGGGGACTTCAAGGTCTACGGATGCCAGCAGATCTACCTTGAGTCTCCAATACGCAAATCTGTGCTGCTATGCCTCTCAATCAGCTGGGACCAATGCCAAAATCTGCACAAGAAGTGCAGAGTGTACTATGAGTACAACCGACCCCATGTACTATGTAAGTGCCGAGCCTAATCTCGACGAATTAGTGACGAGGTTAAGACGGGCCACTCGCACTACAACATGTACGCACTATATAATAAAGACATAAAAGGAAATACAAAACAAAATAAGGCAGTCAATTGAAAGTCATAGCTACAACCTCAAGAAATAAGCAAGTGACATTCAGAATTACCAAATCCTTAGAGTTCAGATGAAAATACCGTAAAACCAACACAACTCAAGGAAATAGGAACACATATATTGTTGCGGCGCGCAACCCAATCCCACCGTACAACACATAATCCTCCTTTATTTTACCGTAATAACATCAACAACAATAAATAATATGTATATATGTTGCGCTGCAACCCGATCCCACCATATCACAATATCAGTATCATAATTCACCCTTATTTCACCGAAACAATCCACCCTTATTTTACATGTTGCGGCGTGCTACCCGATCCCACCGTACAATACAAATTCACCCTTATTTCACCATATCAATCCACCCTTATTTCACCTGTTGCAGTGTGCAACCCGATCCCACCATATCAATACCAAATACTCAATGTGCATAGAAAATTAACAATTTAAATCACGAAAAGCCTTTACGATCAATAAATGGGAATCTACATAAGTGATACTACACAGTGAGACCAGCCTAGTAATTGACAATTAGAAGGTGCAAATCAACCAATTTAAGCAAATAACATGAAATCATGACACTATGAAGATATATAACATCATTAACAAGAGAAGACATAGATTAACAAGTAGCAGTTAAGCATGGAAAACAGTTAGAGCATATAACAATTAAGATAGGGAAAGAGATAATTAAGGAAAAACGGAAAATTAGGGAAAACAGACAATTCGGCGGCGTATAAGTACTCGTCACCTCACATATATGCGCTCACATGAAATTCACATAGCGCATAGTTCGAGTGTTTCTAATTCCCTCAAGTCAAGGTTAGACTCAACACTTACCTCGTTCTAAAGATCACTCAATGCTCAACCATAGCTTGCCTTTCAAACAAGCCTCTGAACCAACAATATCTAGAAAATTATCAACCAAACGATTCAAATTAAGCCTTAGGAACTACCCACGCTTGCACAGGATTCAATTTAGGTCATTATTGAAAAGACAACAAAAGTCAACTCCCGGGCCCGCTTGGTCCAAAACTGACATTCGGACCAAAACCCGATTGCCCATTCACCCTTAAGCCCGATTATGTAATTTGTTTTGGAATCCGACCTCAATTTGAGGTCTAAATCCCTATTTTACAAAAATCTCTAATTCTACCCAAAACCCCCAATTTCCACCATGAAAACACTAGATTTTAAGTTGAATTCATAGAAAATGTAAAAAAAAGATTGAAAGAAAAGGATTAGAATCACTTACCAATGATTTAGGGAAGAAGGTTTCTTGAGAAAATTGCCTCTATAGTTTTCTTGTTTTAAAAATTTGAAGGATGAGAGAAAATCTCATTTTTTAGCTATTTGATCAGTTGCAGATGTCGCATTTGCAACCTGGGTTTACAATTGAAAAACCCGCAAACTCGAAGAGACAATCGCAAAAGCGAAGTCCTCCCATTTCTGGTGCCATCGCATTTGCGATGATTTGTTCGCAAATGTGAACTTTGATCTTCCGCAAATGCGACCGTTTGATCGCAATTGCGATCACTGTATCCCCTGTCCCACTTCACAAATGTGAAGTCTTGTTCGCAAATGTGAACTTGAGGTGCCCCAACTACTCTTCGAAAATGCGAGGAGTTGCTCGCAAATGCGAACCTAGCAGAGGTTGCAAATGCGAAGCCTGACCTCGCAATTGCGAGGTCTGAGGCTTGCACCAGAACTGAAGCACACCAGCAATGTTTCTAAGTCCAAATTTACTCTGTAGCCTATCCGAAACTCACCTGAGCCTCGGGGATCTAAACCAAATATGCACAAAAGCTTAAAAATATCATACAAACTTACTCGCGCGATGAGATCGCCAAAATAACACCTAGAACTACGAATTTAACATCAAATCAAAGGAAATTTTCAAGAAATCTCATGAAACACTATTTTCACAATCAGACGTCCGAATCACGTCAAACCAACTCTGTTTCTCACCAAATTTGACAGACAACTCATAAATATATTATTGAACCTATACCGGGTTCCAGAACCAAAATACGAACCCGATATCAATAAAGTCAAACATCGGTCAAACTTTCAAAGTCATTAAGCTTTTAAACTTTCAAATTTCAACAAAGTGTGATAACTTGGGCTAGGGACTTCAGAATTCGATTTGGGGCATACGCCCAAGTACCGAATTACGATATGGACCCACCCGGACCATGAAAACACGAATCCATATCTATTTGCCCAAAACGTTGATCGAAGTCAACTCAAATTTTAAGACAAACTCATATTTTTCTCAGTTTTTAACATAAAAGCTTTACGAAAAAAGCATCTGGACTGTTCATGCTAATCAAGAAGCTAATATGAGGTATTTAAGGCTTCAAAGTGTAGAGGTTCTAAAATATAAGATGACCTATCAGGTCATCACAGTTATTTAAGAAATATACATACATACATATATACATATACATATATATATATATGTGTGTGTGTGTGTGTCTGTGTGCGTGCCTAAAAGTAAACCAAAAGCAAAAAAATATCAAACAATATATATATATATATTATAAAATTTTGTTGAAGTTATCGGGATCTAGTGACCCCTACCTTAAGGGTATGTCCGCCTGGATGCGAGTGTACCTACTATCTTTCAGTTGAACTGCCTATGTCCGCCTCTTGTCCATGTTTTTTCATGTAATTTTCATTGCATTATGCCTCTATCTTGTAAGCTTTGGTGTGAATATTTGTGTCCCGATCTTAATAATGATATTTATATGTGTAGAAGTAAATTGGAAATGATTTGGAAAGCTTGCATGCAAATTGAAGTAAAAACGGAAGAATTTGGAGGAAGTATGACTTTGGTGTCCACGTTAGCGCCAGACACCAACCAAAACGCCAAGGGAAGCAGAGCACAAAAGTAGAAAAAAGTTTGGTGTCCAGGTTCACGCCAGGCACAAAGCGGGATGCCCAAGGGCGGATTTCGTCCTAATTTTACTAGGACTTGGTAGATTCAATCCTACATGCCTCTAACATGTATAAAAAGGGTTTTAAACCTTTTTTAGAGGGGAGACATTATTGGAGAGGAAAAAGGCTACGGGAACACTTGGAAGCAAGGGATCACAAGAGTTTTCTTTTCGTTCTTCCTTAATCTATAGTTTAATACTTTCAATTATTATCATGATTGTTAGTGTGGTTATGAGTAGCTAAACTCTTTTATCTAGGATTTGATAGAACCTTTTGGACAATGATTTTATGTTGCGTTTAATATAATTTTTCCATTGGATTTTCTCTTCTTTTTCAACTACTTGATTATTTTAGTTGATTGAAGGACACATAATTGATTGTGCCTATTTAGTGTGTATTGCTTGCAAAAGTATACATATTTAGGTAGTTGTTGAATAACATCACTCCTAACGTATGCGAATCAATATGGAAGGTTTTAAGTTGGGATTAAGAATAACGAAACTTTGGTGCGATCTTAGTGAGCAGTGAACTAGAGCCAGCTAGCGTAGTTCGGAAGAATACACCAAGTAAATTGTGGTAGTTTCTTGGAAGAGAATTATGGCACCCGAAGTACTCACGATCGGTAGAGAATACTTAGGCAAAATTGTAGGAGACGTAGTGAGAAGGATTCTGACAATTGGGGAAATCATGTATCTAGACCTCCTTAATCTTATCTCAAATCCTTAATGTCTTTAGTTGTTAATTTACTATTTTAATTTGTTAATTAATTATTTAGAAAACATAATTTTAATGTTTTTAACTTAGAAATGGTTTGACCTTTTATTCCTAGTAGTAGTAAACAGTTGTAGCTAAACCTTAGTTCTCTGTGGGATTCGACTCTGGACTCTTAGATCGGATTATATTTGCAGTGACCGCCTAGTCCTTTTATAAGGCATAGTTGGGCATGGTTAAATTTTGGGTCTATTGCCGGGGAATTAGCGGTTTAGTTATAGCTGTAAATATTTCTTGGTTACAAGTTTGAATTTTTATTTTATTTTTTTCTTGTTTTTTTTTTTTTTTTATCATTTTACATGTTGATAAGAGAAACATGTCATCTTGGAATTATGGAAGTTTCAGTGTTGGTAATTCTAGTTTTGATCTTCCTTATCCTCCCCCAACTCCTTATGATGATGATTCTACTTTTTCTTGTGAAGTTAATAGGAATAAAGAACATGGGAATGCTGACCTGAAGGAGATCATCGATATGGTTAAGTGTCTTGTGGAACAATATGATAAGAAACCACTGTAGATACAAAAGTAAGAGCAACTATTCAAAATTTGGAGGCTCAAGTGAGTCAACTGGTTGAACCTTGTATAGCATAACAAGTTGACATTATGGATATCCGCCAAGAAGAGCATGAATTAGCAGTACAAATTGTCATTATAATGGAGGGGATGAGAGTAGAATATGACCAAACCAACTAGAATTTGATGATGTCAATGTTGAATAAGTGGTACTGGAGTCAACTGAGGACCTTACAGATACGATTTTAATTGATTCTAGTTTGTGGAAAGCAGAGGAGGTTTATAACAAGTTGAATTTTTAGTTTGAGCGCATTGGTTCTCACTCCAAGGATTTTTCGACGTTGTGTTCGGAAGGAGATATAGAAATTGATTTGTATGAGCCAATGCAAGAGTCAAAGGAAGAGGTAGATGAGCCCTATATTTTGAAATTTTCAAGACTGTCTAGCCAAGGTGACTCTCCTCGGTTGAAAGCCAAAAAATGCATAAAGAATCATTTATTTTTGGCTCGCAACAACTTGTATCGCCCCAAGAGCATGATCATAGAGCAGAATCAAAACTTGGGGTCCAATTCATAAGTTTGAAGTGGGGGTAGAAAGTTATTCATGTCGTGCCGCGACATTAAACTAGGTGCTTCTTGGAGGCAACCCAACTTGCTATTTTTTATTATCTTTTTTTATTTGTGTTATTTTTATAGTGTAGTTTTTTTTTTGATTTTGTAGGAGCATGGAAAACAGAGCTAGTAGAATGAGGTATAACCAAGCCAGATGGTAGAAACTAAGTGTGAGGTACCTGCACGAAGGGCCACGTCTGGGAGAAGTCTGAGTATCCCATGAGCTGCTAATCTTTCGGCCTTTAGCCTACCAAGGAGTTTTTTTTACCCTCTTGTTATTTATGGTGTGCATTGGGGAGAATGCACAATTTTAAGTATGGGGTAAAGAGATTATCTGAGTGATTTTCTATGATAATTTAGTTATGTTTGTTTAGTTGGAAAAAAAATTTTAAAACATAAAAAAAAAGGATTTTTCTTGACGATGGATTTCTTAGACATTTTTCTTGAGGAATTAAGGTCCAATAAAAAAAATACAAAATTATTTTTTGGCATTTAGTCATAGGTAGATAATAATTTAACTTGATTTTTCTTTTGTCATCGGTTCTTTTCCAGGGGATGTAACTTGAACCGGTTAATTTTTTTTTTTAGGATATTAAGACCGAGAAGAATACTTGAGTGCTCTTATATGCCATTTGACCTGTTTGATGCTAACATAGTTAGTCCTTAACATGAAAATTACCTTCCTAACATGTTTTGATGAAAATTGATGCCGTGAAAGATTGAATAGCCTGTTTGTGACACTTTCTCTCAGTTACTTGACTCATTTTTCATGCAGGGCTTTATTGCTTAATACTTCTTGAAATTATTATTACTTGCCTAAACTTAAGAATTGGAATGAACTGTCCCTACTGAGGTCATGTGCATTGTGTGACGTGAGGTTTTGATTACATCATGCATTATCCTGTGTATGTCTAGAACTTGCCCTGTGTGTTAGTCAAAGCGAAATAAGTAAGCTTTGTGAGTATAGGAGATGATGTATGTATTTCTTTGATTGTCCATTAAGATATTATGGCACTAAGTAAAATTATCTTTAGATAGCCCATTTGAGCCTATCAGCTTTTTCTCTGGCACCCATATTACAAGTCAATTCCCATTTTGTTCTTAATTGAATTTTGTTGAATCTTTACCTCCGAAAGCACTTAAGTCTAGAAGAGTAAGGTGGGAGGTGGGGTAGATTTTGAAAGGAATCATAGAAAGGCCAAAATGTGCATGTATGTTTTGGAAGATCATCAGCCGAGCAACCCAAGTTTGTGGAGAGTGTTGAAAAAAAGTGAGAGGAAAAAAAAAGCAAAGTGAATACAAAAAACAAAAAAAAATAAGAAAAAGATTATATAGAAATACACCTCCTATTCACCGTGAGTCGGGCTAGTGAAGGCATAGTTGTGCTTAAAGAGGGCCAAGTTGTATATTGTTTCGTGGAATTGCTTGAATTGGTTATGAAAAGTGTGTATTGGAAAGTTAAGTGTAGTGTATTAATGTGATTAGGAGGGTTAGTCACTATACTCAAAATATATCCTACCCGTCCCTTAGCCTACATTACAACCCGTAAAGACCTAATTCATCTTAGACTTTGCGAGCTTATATTAGTAAAGACATACACTTCAGGAGCCCATGGTACGACATTGGAATGCACATGAATTTCTTTTTGAGAGCGAGTGGTTCTTTGTTCATATATGTGATGTCCTTAAATTATATTCGAATGTATATTTGAATTTGAGGACGAAATACCCTCTTATTCTTTGGTGAGGCACATGATTCCATGACATATATGTGGCATTATTAAATATCTCTTGTTGAATAAGTTCACGAGTTGAGAGTGCTTATTGGAGACGAGTTGGTCTTTGAGGTTGGCTGGTTATGGGCAGGTTGTTTGAATGTTTTAAATAAGTTGCTAATGTTCAGGCATGTGAAAGTTGGGAAAGGTATGAATGCATATGCAAGGGCTTAATTGTTGGTATCAACCACGATCATAGGTGTAGTGTGGTTAATTACCAAATGTTCTTCCATTGTATGATGTCTTGCTGCATGATTTGGTTAGAAAGGTTTTAGGTTGCTCGAAGATGAGCAAGATCTTAAGTGTGGGTGGTGATGTTAGGCTAAAAATCCACGTATTTGCATGTAATTTGCATTGCATTATGCCTCTATCTTGTTAACTTTGGTGTGAATATTTGTGACTCGAACTTAATAATGGTATTTATATGTGTAGGAGTCCATTTGAAGTGATTTAGAAAGCTTGCATGCAGATTGAAGTAAAAACGGAAGAATTTGGAGGAAGTATGACTTTGGTGCCCAGGTTCATGGTAGGCACCAACCAAAACGCTAAGGGCAGCAGAGCACAAAGGGGAAAAAAAGTTTAGTGTCCAGGTTCGCACCAAGAGCAAAGCGGGACGCCTAAGGGAGGATTTCGTTATAATTTGGCTAGGACTTGGTAGTTTCAACCTTACACGCCCTCGATATGTATAAAAAGGGTTCCAAACTTATTTTTAGAGGGGAGACATTATTGGAGAGGCAAAAGGCTACTGGAACACTTGGAAGCAAGGGATCACAAAAGTTTTCTCTCTATGTTTCCTTAATCTATAGTCTAATACTTTTAATTATTATCGTGATTGTTAGTGTGGTTATGAGTAGCTAAACTCTTTTATCTAGGGTTTGATGGAACCTTTTGAAGGATAATTTTTGTTGCGTTTAATATAATATTGTCACTGGATTTTCTCTTCTTGTCCAACTACGCGATTATCTTAGTTGATAGAAGGGCCCTCAATTGATTGTTCCTATTTAGTGTGTATTTCTTGGAAAATGATACATATTTAGGTAGTTATTGAACAACATCACTCCTAACATATGTGAAGAATCAATACGGAGGAGTTTAAAGGTGTGATTAGGAATAACGAAACCTTGGTGCATTCTTGGTGAGCGGTGAACTAGTGCCAGCTAATGTAGTTCGGAAGAATACGTCTAGTAAATTGTGGTAGTTGCTCGAAAGAGAATTACGACTCCCGAAGTACTCATGATCAATAGAGAATACTTAGGCGAAATTGTAGGAGACGTAGCGGGAAGGATTTCGAAAATTGGGGAAATCATAACTCTAGAACTTCTTAATCTTATCTTCAACCCTTAGGCCTTATTTGTTTTTTTTTAAGATTAAGACGTTTGAATCTGAATACATATATGAATATCAAAATGTGTATTAAGATTAAGATATTTGAATCTGAATACATTAAGATGTGTATTAAGATCTGAATACTTAATAATAAGACTATTTGATTTTTAACATCTGAATGTATAAAAATTTAAAAATTAATAAACATAAAATTCAAATGAACTACTAACTAATCTAATATTCTATATCTATAATTTTTTAAAATATGATAGTTGTTGGTGGTGATGGCTAACGGGTGAATGCCGACTAGAGGCGGTGGTTGGTGGTAGTTTTGGTTGATGATGGTGGTTCATACTAGTAGATAGTAGCGATTGGTAGTGGTTGCAATTATGATTGAGGATGTTGGTGGTGGGTGGTAATAGTTAATACTGGCAGTGGTGGTAGTAATTGTTTGAGGGAGGTGGTGAGTGGGTGGGTGGTGGTAGGTTATAATGATGGATGGTGCTGGCTGTGGTTGTTGATGCTGAAGGGGTGGTGAGTTGTGGTAGTTAAGGTGGATGAGTGTTGATTGTGGGTGAGAATGATGGTGGTCGTAGTGGTAGAGATGGTGGATGTGATGGAAGATAATGGTGACGGCTATGATTGAGGATGATGATGGCATGATGATGGTGATGGTGATGGTGATGGTGATGGTGGTGATTGAGTATGGTGGTGGTGGTGACATGGTGGTAGTTGATAATGGTAGGCGGTGATGACAGTTAATAATGAGTATGTGATAGCATCTTAATGAAATTAAGTCTCTGTCATAGATCTTAATTATACAAACCTATTCAGACCCATTAAGTGATTGTGAAGTAAAAAAACACACTTAATGTATGAGATCTGAATGATTAAGATTCAGGTCTCCATTAAGTGTAAACAAATGAGGACTTAATGTCTTTAGTTGTTAATTTACTATTTTAATTTGTTATTTAATTATTTAGAAAGCATAATCTTAATAGTTATAACTTAGGAATTGTTCGATCTTTTCTTTCTAGTAGTAGTAGGCGATTGTAGCTAAACCTTAGTTCTCTATGGGATTTGACTCCGGACTCTTAGACCAGATTATATAACTACTAAAAAATAGCAAATTTGCGACTGGAAATTACTAACAGGAAAAATTAGTCGGAAATTTTTGACTGATTCTGCCGGAAATTTCAAAAATAATATTTGTTATATTTTTTAAATTCTTTCGACTATGTTTCCGATAAAATCGGTAGCAACATTTGGCGTAAAAATTCAGGATAAAAAATTTCGAAATTCGATCGGAAACTAAAAGTCAAACCTTTTGGTTTGACCATTTGCGGCCTAAATGGACGCAAACCTTATTAAAATTTGGTCAACTTATATTTTAAATTTACGACCAAAACAATCGCTATATTGCGACCGCATCGGTCACAAAGTCTTTTAAAACCCCACCCCCACCCCCACTCCATTTCTTTCTTCTTCTTTCTTCTTCCTCTATTGATACCCCAGTCCCCCCACCCAACCGTCGACAATCCCTGCTCGCCGGAAAAGATACGCCCCTCTCTTCTCTCTTCTTCCCCAACCCCCTTTTTTGTTACCTATCCCCTATCTGCCCCTTCCCCATTCCCTCACCACTTCAGCTCACTTCATCGTTGGAACCACCTCTATACGATGCATTCAGAATTGTAAGTTCCTGTTTTTTTTTTTTTACTTTTTCTTCAGAACTATTTTCAAGAATATCCTAAATCCCTTTTTGAGTGATTTTATGATGGTTAGAGTTGGAATTATTTTATTGGGTTCGATTTGTTAATAGTTGTTTTGATTTTTGCAAAGTTAATGTGCCCTTTTGTCTGTTATTGATTTGATTGTTGCTCCACAGTTGTGATGGCATGCTAATTTGCCTTTTCAATATTAATAAATAATTTTCTTAATGTTCAGTACTTCAAAAATAGTAGAACGATAGTACTGAGCTTTTTGCAGTAGGGACGGATTCAAATTCTTTGAATTACTCAATTAAAAGGTTTCATTTTTCTAATTATCCCAAATCTAATCATTTGAAATCGATTGATTTATAGTGCCCCAAAGGCTAGTATATTGAAGCTTGAGAGTTAATATCTGGAGGTATTTATTGAGTTTGACATCTCCAAATATTTTTTGTGGCAAAGGTGGAGTATCTGGTATCATTTTTCTACTTGGGCATGTCGTAATTCATGTGATATTTTTTTTGTTCATTTTGGTGTTTTGGTCATTAACATCATTATCTCTTATTAATATGTATTTAATACTTTTGAAATTGATGTTAATAACTATATGTGATTTCAATAATTGTGAAGTTTATGTATATGTGGAATTGTTAACTTTAGAGATGATTTGGAATTGTATTGAATAGTTATAATTTAAAGCTAGTTTTAAGTTTAAGAAGTTAAGCTTATTATTGCTTCCTAATTTATTAAATGAACTAATATTAAATTTAAAACTTTATAATTGCTACATTATAAGAAATTTGTAGATTTGACAAATTATTGGCCATGTGCGAACTTTATGAACATATAAGAAGCTATTTAAATTTAATTTATATTTCAAGAGATTTATATAACATAGAATAGGGATAAATATAAGATTTTGAGTGTTAATGAATTTTAATATAAAAGAAAATAATACTTTAAGAAATGAATCTTCGAATTGGAGTAACCAATTAATTACTTTAAACAAACTAAATAATTTTAAATATCATATAAATTTCAAGTTTTTTTGTTTGTGTAGATGATATTTGCGCATCGTAAGTGGATATATAGAAGGATCATCCTAATCATGTGGGGTTAATGGATTAATTTAAAGAAGGGGTTGTTGGATTTATTGTTAAGGCAAGGACACTTGATGATTTTCGTATAACTATTAGGTGCCCTTGTGCGAAATGCAAGTATGTTAAGTTATTGGGAGAAGATGTTGTCACATGTCATTTAAAAAAAAAGAGATTTATAAAAATTATTATATGTGGACTGCTCGTGGGGAGAATCTTGATAGTATAAATGATGTTGATTTTCACAATTCTTATGGTGGTGATGAGGATAGTCCCGTAATGGAGAATAATGTTGAAAATTCTAGATTCAATAACATGATGAAGGATGCCTTAGAGATGTTCCCGGGGGGCTCAATCTGAACAAAATGACGAGACTAAGAAGTTCTTCAAGAGTTAGAGGAAGTTAGTTGTCTGTTATATGAAGGCTCAATGCATTACAAGTTGTATGTTACTGTTCGATTACTTCAGATTAAGTCAGATAGTTCTATTTCTCAATCGGGCATGAATTCTATCATTGGGATTATGAATGAACTTAATCTGAGTAAAACTGACCTACCCAAAGATTTCTACATGGTAAAAAAAATTAGTTTTCAAGTTGGATATTTCATTAGAGAGGATTCATTACTGTGAGAATAGTTTCATGTTATTCTATAAGGCTGATGCTTCTCTAGAGAACTGCAAATTTTGTAACAAGCATCGTTACAAGGATGCCACAAATAATAAAAAGAAGAAGATCCCGGTGAAGGCGATGCACTACTTACTCCTTATAGCAAGGTTAAAGAGCTTGTATGCATCAATGAGCTCTGCTCCTCATATGAGATGACATTATTGTCACGACCCATTTTTGGAGTCGTGAAGGAGTCTGTCGTGGAATCAGGCAAGCTACCCATTTTATCTAACTAAATGCAAATTCCCATACGATGCCCCTTTTTAAAGAATTCTGAAATCAATGATAATAATAATAAATCCAGTTTTTCTTTTGGATAAAACCAGTTTATGAAATTAAAACACCAAACCTTACTAACCCCGGATCCAGTGTCACACAGTCATGAGCTACTAATACTAAATAAAATAAAAAGAAATGACTAATATAGTCTGAAAATAAATACGACAGGTAAAAAGGAAAGAGAAGACGAGATCACGGTCACCAGCTGCTACCTCGTCAACTCTGATGAAACTGCTGTGATCCCTGACTCGAGCTAAATTCCGTTGTACTTGTATCTGCACACAAGGTGCAGGGGGTAACGTGAGTACACCAACTCAGTAGTAACGAAACCAAACTACGAGCTGAGAGGTAGTGATGAACTAAACCTCCGATAATTCAAACAACAGTATATAAATTGGACGTGACAATAATATATATCAGGAAATAAACACGACACATCAAGATATGTCTGTAACTCTGCATACTAGCACGAATGCATATAGAATCATGAATGATGTGTACTCATTACTCGAGCTCTCATAAGGTGGTCCACTAAGCACTAGAATACGGCCTTCAGGCCCAGGGAAGTCCATCCCAGATATACATAAATACAAGTGATAAAGTCACTAAGTACTGAGGAAAACGGCTGATCCAGCCCCCACGGAGAAATCCATCTCCGGAACATACTAACCACGGAGAAATCCATCTCCGGAACATAACAACCACAGAAAAATCCATCTCCGGAACATAACAACCACGGAGAAATCCATCTCCGGAACATAACAACCACAGAGAAATCCATCTCCAGAATATATGTGCGCTCACTGGGGGTGTATAGACTCCGGAGGGTTTCCTTTCAGCCCAAGCGCTATATCAAGCAAACGAAGGCATGATTTCAGGATCGCTGCGGTGTGCAGTCCGACCTCATAACTTTCCCAAACTAGGCTCTAAGCCTCACTCAGTCAGTACCTTCCAGTCTCACTTAGAATGCTCTAACATATGCAATGCAGCCCAAACCAATGATAATATAAATAAACTATCAACTTACGATACTGAGGCATNATCGGCGTGAAGCCTTAACATTTATAATTAGCATGATTTCTATTTCGTTTCAGGTAATTACCACCTTCACAGTACAATATTAATCTGGGATAACCAATAGACAGTGCCATGGGATGAGCCAGGCTACAAATATTCGGTAAACGCCCGCATGCCCATCACTTGGCAAGTGCGTCACCTTAATTAACATCAGTTATCAAATAGTTTGGGGTTTCGAACCCTCAATTCCATGTTTGGAAGCGTTACTTACCTCAAAACTGGCTAATATACTACTCTGCAATGCCCTTGCCTCTAAATTCGGCCTCTGAGTGCTCCAACTCAACCAAGTTCAGATTTTTATCATCAATATATGCTTAAGGAACAATTTCCAATTGAAAATATCGAAATTCACCCAAAAATCCGAAACCGGTCAAAACTCGACCCCCGGGCCCACGCTTCGGAATTCGACGAAACTCACAAAATCCGACAATCCATTCAACCACGAGTCCAACCATACCAAAATTACTAAATTCCGATAACAATTCGGCCTCCAAATCTTCCAATCTTGTTTTCAAATCCCTAGGTCCCAAATCCCCAATTTACACCTCAAAAACATGTATTATAGTAGGATTATTCGATGATAATTTAATATTATGGAGTAGAAATGATCACAAGTGACTTACCTCAAGATTTCCCATGATTTCTTGCTAAAAAATCGCCCCAAGCCGTGTTCTTTCATCAAACAACCGTGAAAATGAGCAAAAAAAAAAACCAGAACAGCATTAATAACCCGATTTTGGTCGCTAAAAGACTCATTCCCGTCGCTGAAAGTCCCAAATCTGGTCGCTAAAGGTACGCACCAGATCCTGCTGCACCAGCAATATTTATTTTCACTAAAAAGGCTCTAACTCCATCATACGAACTCGGAATTCGATGATTCTCTTTCCTATGAGTCAAAATAATGATACGAACATAGTCCTTCAATCGAAACTCAATTCGGAGCTCGTTTGCTCAGTGCGATATCTATTTCGCTCGTTAAACAATTAACTCATGATTCGCGTCAGAAACTCAATCGCGACTAGATGAAATTAGAGCAAACTCTCCAGATCACTCCTATAATTCATTATCAAAATTTCGGAAGTCTCAAAATCAAATTTTGATCTCTAGAACTAAAAATGGACCTTTGGATCATTACGTGCTTATAATCAAAACGCCAAAATCTTCCAAAAACTCTTCCAAAACATATCCGAGCCTCATGGGACCCCGACTTAACATGCCAACACACCCCATAACATAATTCAAACTTGTTCCAACCTTCGGAACGCTCAAAACATCAAATTACCCTCAGATTCAAGCCTAAGAATTCCAAAACTTTCGAATTCCGAATTCGATCAAAAAGTCTATAAAACCTCGTCCGAGTGACCTGAAATTTTGCACACACATCATAAATGACACAATGGACCTTCTCCCATTTTCGAAATTCCATTCCGACCCCGATATCAAAATCTCACCTATCAACCGGAAAACGCTGAAATCTCAATGTCGCCAATTCAAGTCTAAACCTTCCACGGACTTCCAAAATCCATTCCGATCACGCTTCTAAGTCCCAAATCACCTAACGGAGCTAACTAAACCATAAAAATTCCAATCCGAGATCAAATACAAACAAGTCAAATCTTGGTCAAACCTTTCAAATTTCAATCTTCAACTGAGAACTGTTCTTCTAAATTCATTCTGATTAAGCTGAAACCCAACACCAACGATTTACATAAGTCATAATGCACCACAGGGGGCAAGTCATACCCTAGAATTGGGGAGCAAAGTACAAAGGCTCAAAATGACCGTCAGGTCGTTACAATTATGAGCATAGAAGACCATATGGTGTTCTATGTCATTCTTCAGATGGAGAGGCATGGGAGCATTTTGACATGGTATTCCCGGACTTTTCTAGTGAACCAAGAAATATTAGGTTACGATTATGCGATGATGGATTCACTCCATTTGCTATCTCTGCTGCACTATATTCATGTTGGCCGATGTTTGTTACTCCGTATAATCTTCCACCCGAGTTATGTATGACAAGTCCATATTTGTTTCTAACTTGTATTGTTTCAATTCCACGAAATTCAAAAAGGTTGATGATGTTTTCATGCAGTCTTTGATTGATGAGTTGAAGTTATTGTGGCATCAAGGCGTGGAAAACATATGATATGCCAACTAAGCAAAACTTCAGATTACGTGATGGTTTGATGCGGACTATAAATAATTTTCCTGCTTATGAAATGATGTCCGGGTGGTCAACTGTCGGAAAGTTAGCTTGCTCGACTTTTATGGAAGATAAAAAGGCATTTACTTTGAAACATGGAGGTAAGAACACATGGTTTGACTGTCATCGCCGCTTCTTGCCAATCAAACATGAGTTCAAGAGAAATACTAGTGCATTTATGAAGAACAAAACTGATTATGAGGAGCCACCTTTCGTCTTGTCTCCAGAAGAACAAAATTGATTATGAGTTCACCTTCTTAGTTTTACAAGTATGCAAATTGAACACACACACACACGCACACACACACACACACACACACACACACATATATATATATATAGTTACTCTTTAATTTTCAGGAAAAGAAACGTAGGGGAGATGTGGCTTATGCTGAGATCTTTGCGGGGACCCACCTTTCGTCTTGTCTCCAGAAGAACAAAATTGATTATGAGTTCACCTTCTTAGTTTTACAAGTATGCAAATTGAACACACACACACACGCACACACACACACGCACACACACACACACACATATATATATATATATATTATATTATATGTACATGTATGCATATATATGTATATGTATGTATGTATTTATACATATATATATCTCTAATTCCTTTTTAAATTTTAGGAAAAGAAACATAGGAGAGATGTGACTTATGCTGAGGTCTTTACGGGGACCTACAAGAAGAAGAAGAAGAAAGACGACACAAGAGAAGGATGGGTCGAACCGCGTGCTTCAGAGACATTTGTATGGTCCAACTCCAACACTATATTATTTTTCCCTCTTGGTTTATTTTATTTATTTAACGTGTATTATTTTTATTTCAGGACAAGTATCATACTGATCTTGATGCATGGCGACAAACTCAGCCTGAAGGAACTCAACCGGCCCCGAAGGATATGACTGCAATTTGGACACAAGCTGTTGGTAGCATGAATAAAGGGATAAATATTATGTAATTATCTATTCTGGTATTAGTTTGAAAGTTGTGTGTTTGTTTTCTTACTCCTTTTACTTTATTTTTTTTTATTTCTCATGAAAATAAATAAAGGTTGAGTCTACGGGATTGGAGTACAGCCATCCTCTAATCGTCCATACGCAACCTTATTCACTGAGGCACCAGTTTCCCAAGAAGACATGGAAGGTATGCGCCAAAAGGTGGATCAAATATCGCAAGAATTTCAAGCAAATCAGGCTTTGATCCAAGAATAGTTAAAAAAGAAAAGCAAGAAAGGCAGTCAAGCTGCAACGAAGTCTGAGTCTGAGGAGGGGGAGGAGATTAAGTCTGCCTAGGATTAGTATTTACCTTGAAAATGGTAACTATAATTATATTTGATTTTGTAGTTCTAAAAATATGTGATCTATTTTAATACCAGTTGTTTAGGCAGTAGATGCTATGTGAGAAGTGAGAAAATGAAATAAGAGAAAAGGGTAATGAGATTATGCCAACCGAGCAGTGGAGAGACGGGGTCTCAAGCTTGGGTGGAATGGGCCGCGAGGTCCAGCTTAACAGCTTGACAAGAGGTTGTCGAGAATGATATAGCAGGATTGAAGGCCTCGAAGATGGCCTATTTGTGATTAATAACGATTAATAAATGAATAAGAACTAATGAACACAATAAATGAAAGATAATAAATCAGTGAAACAATTGTAGAGAATGTTTGAGTTAGAGAGCAGAGAATGCTCTTGTTCTTGTATTCAATATCATGTGTCTTAAAAAGTGACAAGGGTCCCCTTTATATATGAGAGGGAATCCCAACATGGTACATGTGTAATTATTACAAAGAGAGATGCCATGATACGGGCTTGTACTATTTTGCATACTTGGTCAGCTTTAACCACGTGCCTTTTGGGAATTTCCCGCCTCTCCATGATGACCTTCGATTTTTGTCCTGTCTCGAGGTGTATCGATCCCTCGGAATGCTTCCTTGAGGAGAGCACCTCGGGGTTGAACTTCAGATTTCGCTCCGATACAGTCGAGGTCGAGGCTCGAAATGCTGTAGAAGCCTTAAAATCGCGCTTTCCGGATTTTACCTTATACAGATAGTCCCCGCGTTTCTTGGAATGAAAAGACAAGAAACGATTTGAATTCACCAACTTTTCAATGCCTTTATTATTCTGTCAGTCATGCTGCGTAAGCGACTGACATGATTGGAGAGATGCTTCAAAAGCCAAATTCGCAAAGTCTTTGAAAAGATTAGAATTTATTACGTCGGTTGGCTGCCTTTTGGCTTTGCTTAACGCGCGTGGTTGGACCCTATAAATACTCCTTCTCCTGCCCTTTTCCTTTCGCTACTTCTTCTAACCTTTTCTAAAAGAGCTCTTATTGCTTCTTTCTTATATCCCTTTTTCTGATTAGCTCCCCCTCGTTTCCTTCGAAACCTTTCAGCAGGAATGACGAAGGCCTCCGAAACTATTCTACTAGATGATAAAGCCTACTCATGTTCACGTTCCTCTACGGGTAAGGAAATTGTTCCCCCAAATCTCGAGTAGTGCATCCCCGGATCCTGCGAAACGACCTCTAATTTTTAGGTCGATAAACCTTCCTCGAAGCCAGGGCAATGTGAACCCATATCCCGATATGTTAGCCTAATAACAAAAATTGAGAAAGTGAAGGCCGACTGCCGCTGGGGGGATGTGGTGCAAGTGGAGATTTCCTCTCGGGAGGAAGACACAACAACCCATAAAATTGGCTTCCTCAGTGTATACACCTATCTATTTATCCTAGGCCCGGTAGGGCCGTCTTCGCCATCGATAGACCCCGACGTTCTCGATTTCTGCAAACGATATCAGTGACACTCGGCCAGATTCACCCATCATTTTGGCGTACTGCTTAGATGATTAGACATTTTGCAAATATGGTGGAGGGGATGCCTTTCACCCTTGACTACCTGATTAGAATGTACAGTCCCTGACTCTATCAGGGTGGTCTGATTAAACTTCAACGTCGGGCCTCAAAGGTTCTCTTTGCTTGCACTGATGTAGGCAAGGACAGGGGGTGGATGATCCGCTTTGTTCAAGTTTGGGCCTTGATTTGATTCTATTCAAAAGGATGTCATTCCCCGAGGAAAGGAATACAAATCGTAATTTAATACTTCAATTTTCCTTCGTGCCAATTTTCCCTCGAACTAATTCCCTTTGACGATGCAGCTGTTGCATGGTATCTCGATGCGGTTAAGGATCTCTCGAGCTGGGTTCTTCAGTTTGATTCTACCTGCCCGTATGCCGAGCGCGTATGGTGCGACCTGGCCAAGGGTCTATGGGAATCTTAAAATCATGGTGGGGTTCTTCCCTTTGCAATACCTGAGTTCTGTTTAAAAGAGACACCCCTGGATATATTACGACTTCTTATGTTCTGTGTTTATGCAGGCCTAGGGGAGGCCTCTTTGATGAGAGAAGCATTTCCTGGGGAAGCAGGTATCCCAAAACCAAATGAAGAGAAGAAGAGAAATAGGGAATCGTCGACTGAGCCTTTGGAATCAAGGGGGCTATAGTGCAAAGGTCTAAGGCCGACTCCGCGGACTTAGACGAGAAAAAAGATTTCCCAATATCTCCTGAGGAAAGTGGAAGCGTAACTGCTTATGCCTTTGCTGATCCGTTGACCCTTGAGCCGAGGGCTTCTAAATCAGAAGTCGATGATGCCATCCTACCTAGGGCCGGAAAGGTTTCCGAGGGTAGATCAGATGATATTCCCGATCGAATTGCCAACTGAAATATTCTCCAGGCCGAAGGGCATTCGGTAGATGAGTCACGGGAGCCTAGCTACGAGCTGAAGGCCCCGATTGATCTAACTGAGGTTATTGATGTAGGTGACTCTCTGCCGGTTTCAACATTTTCGCCGAGGGAGATGCGGGATGCCCAAAATATAGAATCTTTTGATGCGGGCGCGCCCTTCGAAGGGAAGGACGTAGTTGAGGGACTCTTTATTATGGCCGAGATGAATCCCGAACTTAATGCCTCGCTTATTTTCGAGGAAGCTGAAAGGCTTTGCAAACAGGTAATTTCTTCGTCGATTGTTTCGAGCTTTGATTATCATTTCTTTGCCTCTCCTTCTTTGACACTTGTCATATTTTTGGACGAACTCTTTGGTGTCCATTTCCATGCTATCTCAATAGTAACATGATTTGATCACCTTTCGAATTAAGGAGTCGGCACTGGAGTGGTTTCCGCAGGTGCTCTCGTGGATTTCTCGGATTACATAGTCGGTGTCTCCCGGCCCCAAGCATACTTCTAGGGGCCCATCAAAGGTTCTTCTGTACAAAGTTCTATTCTTGTTGAGAGAAAATCGAGCTGCTCTGTCCTGAAGGGCCCTTGATTCTTTCGGGACCGTGGGTAGCTTCCCACTTCCCAAATAATCGATGTAGTTATTTCTCCAATCCTATGTCAGGCTGGTGGAGTTGATTTTGGCATGGCCTTCTTTAATCACTGATTTTGATAGCTGAACAAAAGCCCCGGGAAGTATGTCATCCTCATCGGCGGATGATCCCAGGTTTGCAAGTGCATAGGCGTCGCTGTTTTGCTCTCGAGGTATGTGGACCAGAGTCCATTCTTTGAAGCGACGCAAAGTGTCCTGAAGTTTGTCTAGGTATCGCTGCATTCTGTCCTCTCGTACCTCGAAACTCCCATTTGCCTGATTTACTACTAGAAGGGAATCACACTTTGCTTCGATGACTTCCGCCCTTAGGCCTTTGGCCAATTCGAGACCTGCAATCATAGCCTCATACTCGGCCTCATTGTTAGTCAGTTTTGCAGTTTTTATAGATTGTCTAATTATGCTACCTGTAGGTGGTTTCAAAACTATGCCGAGTCCGGATCGTTTCACGTTCGAGGCACCGTCGGTGAATAAGGTCCATACCCCTGATGATGTTCCCACCTTTAGTAGAAGTTCTTTTTTTTACCTCGGGCACAAAGGCGGGCATAAAGTCGGCCACGAAATCCGCCAAAATTTGGGCCTTGATAGTCGTTCGGTGCTGATACTCGATATCATATCCCCCTAGCTCGATGGCCCACTTGGCCAGTCGGCCTGACAATTCGGGTTTATGCAATATATTTCGAAGGCGATATGTCGTTAAAACACATATACGTCGACATTGAAAATAAGACTTCAATTTTCGAGATGCACTTATTAAAGCAAGAGCTAATTTTTCTAAGTGTGGATACCTGGTTTCAGCATCTCCCAGAGTTCGACTCACATAGTAGACGGGGAATTACGTGCCTTACTCATCTCGAACCAACACGCCACTTACTGCTGCCTCGGACACTGCTAAGTACAAATATAGCGTTTCATCTTCCTTCGGGGTGTGGAGCAAAGACGGGCTCGAGAGATACCGCTTCCACTCAAAGTTTTTTTTTCTTTTCGAGTAAGGAGAAAAAGTGATGAATCCGATCTGATGATCTCGAGATGAATCGGCCTAATGCCGCTATCCGCACGGTTAGCCGCTGTACGACCTTCACATTGTTTACCATCGTGATTTCTTTGATGGCCTTGATTTTCTCAGGGTTGATAACAATCCCCCTGTTTGATACCATGAAGCCTAAAAATATGCCCGAACCTACGCCGAAGGTGCATTTCTCAGGGTTGAGCTTCATGTTGTAGCTTCTAAGGATGTCGAAAGTTTCTTGCAAATGAGTCAAATGGTCCTCTGCGCGCAAGGACTTAACTAGAATGTCATCAATATAAACTTCCATGGATTTACCTATTTGATGTTCGAACATCTTATTAACTAGGCACTGGTACGTGGCCGCTGCATTTTTTTTTAGCCCGAAGGGCATTACATTGTAGCAGTATGTGTCATACTTCATGATGAACGAAGTTTTTTCCCTATCCTCGGGGTTCATTTGAATTTGATTATACCTAGAGTAGGCTCAATAAAGGTGAGGATCTCGTGGCCAGCCGTGGCATCAATCAATCGATCGATGTTGGGCAACGAGAATGAATTTTTAGGGCATGCTTTATTTAAGTCCTTATAATCTACACACATTCTTAACTTATTCTCCTTTTTGGGAACAACTACTACATTGGCTAACCATTCGAGATATTTTACTTCCCTGATGGACCCTATTTTGAGGAGTTTTGTTACCTCATCTTTGACGAACGCATGCTTCACCTTAGACTAAGGCCTCCTTTTTTGCTTTACCAGTTTGAACCTGGGGTCGGCGCTTAGGTGATGGGTGTCTATTTCCGGCGGGATCCCTGTTATGTCTAAGCGGGACCAAGCGAAGCAATCAATGTTGTAATAAGAAATTGAATAATTGTTTTCCTGAGTTCGGGGGTTAATCCCATTCCAAGGTATACCTTTTGATCAGGGAGGTGTTCCATCAAAACAACTTGCTCCAGATCCTCGACCGTTGATTTGGTTGCGTCCGACTCTTCGGGGGCAACAAAGGCTCGAGGGGTGAGGAAGTCTTCTTCATCATCCTCAGGGACCTGTTTATCTTATGACCCTCCAAGGTGGAGTATATGGGTGTTGGTGCCATGCCATGCACTGCGGACATTTCCTTCGCCGCGTGTTGCTCACCATACACCATTTTTATGCCATCTTTAGTTGGGAATTTCAACATCTGGTTGAGAGTTGATGGTACCGCCCTGATGTTTTGTATCCATGGCCTTTCAAGCAGAGCGTTCTATCTCGGGTTACCCTCGATGACATGAAACTTGGTATCCCGGACCGTACCAGACACATTGACTGGGATGGTGATTTCTCCCTTCGTCTCTTCGCTTGACATGTTAAACCCACTACCCCGAATCTAATTATATTGTCCGAACTACCTGGATCCACGAGCACATGCTTAATTCGAACGTTATTTAAGAGAAGAAAAATTACCAGAGCATCATTATGTGGTTGGGACAAGGCTTCGATATCTTCTTCTCTGAACACAATAGGTCCTTTAAGCACATTACTTTCAGTTCGTCCTTTTTTGGTGATGGGCGTTTTGGCCTGTTTGAGCACGGTTATTTATGGGACATCGGTTTCTCCGATAATCACGTGAATGGCGTGTTGGGGTTCTTCTGGTCCATTCTTCTTGTTCGGTTCTCTTTCTTGGAAATGTCTCTTGGTTCGACCGTCGAGAAATTCTCGAAGATGCCTTCTGTCGACCGATCGGGTCGCTTCTTTTCGAGCGTGAGTTCTCCGTGCTTTGTATCGGTCTTCTCCGCGTACACCTCCATCCGTATGAGAGCTCACATCGACACGTTAAAGGTTGAGTGAGGCTTCATGGATGTGGTTTGCACTGGTGCCTCTTTAGGGTTTTGCGGCGGTATACCGGCACTTGCAGTAGCTGCGCCATTCTCTTCGTGATCCTCAGGACTGTTGTTTTCATGTGCATTTAATGAGTCAAACATTTTTTGACCTGAAATTGAAGATTCTTGGACAAGAAAAGTGTAAAGAATAACTTGTGTTCTTAGAAAACCAGCACTAAAACAATCACTATTATTTTTAGCCCCACGGTGGGCGCCAAACTGTTTACCTTGAAAATGATAATTATAATTATATTTGATTTTGTGGTTATAAAAATACGTGATCTATTTTAATACCAGTTGTTTAGGCAGTAGATGCTAGATGAGAAGTGAGAAAACGAAATAAGAGCAAAGGGTAATGAGATTATGCAAACCGAGCAGCGGAGAGACGGGGTCTCGAGCTTGGGCGGAATGGGCCTCGAGGTCGAGCATAAGAGCTTGACAAGGGCTTGTCGAGAATGATATAACAGTATTGAAGGCCTCGAAGATGGCCAATTTGTGACTAATAACGAGTAATAATTGAAGAACAACTAATGAACACAGTAAATTAAAGACAATAAATCGGTGAAATAATTGTAGAGAATTTTTGAGTTAGAGAGCATAGAATGTTCTTGTTCTTGTATTCAATATCATGTGTCTTACAAAGTGACAAGGGTCCCCTTTATATATGAGAGGGAATCCCAACATGGTACATATGTAATTATTACAAAGAGAAATGGCTGGTACAACCATTTAATGCCACGGTACGTGCTTGTACTATTTTGCGTAGTTGGTCAACTTTAACCATGTTCCTTTTCGGAATTTCCCGCCTCTCCATGATGGCCTTCGATTTTTGTCCTGCCTCGTGGTGTATCGATCCCTCAGAATGCTTCCTTGAGGATTTCACCATGGGGTTGAAATTCAGATTCTGCTCTGATATAGTCGAGGTCGAGGCTCGGAATTCTGTAGAAGCCTTAAAATCGGGCTTCCCAAGTTTTACCGTATACAATTAACTATTTGAATATTTTAGAGTTGAAGTTAGAGACATGTTTAATTTATGTTTTTTGATTAGTTGGTTGAATTGTTATTAATATTACTATTCAGTTTATAGTTAATATTGGATTTTGTAATGACCCGACTGATCGTATGGCTTTCAAGAACCCCGTTCCCCTAAATAAGATTCTCTGTATGTGCTTTTACTATTTTATGACTTGTAGAGATGGTTAGTTTGAGATTTAGAAGGGTTCGGGTTGAAATCAGAACACTTGGTTCCTTAAGTTGGCCTTAAAAGGTTAAGTTTGACTTCGGTCAACGTTTTGAGTAAACAACCTCGGAATCGGAATTTGGCGGTTCCAATAGGTTTGTATGATGATTTCGAACTTGGACGTATGCTCGGATCGGGTTTTGGATGACCCGGGAGCGTTTCAGTGCCTAATATTGAAAGTTGGTTCTTTGAAGGTTTAAAGGTTCTTTAAATTTGGTTTGGAGTGGGTTTGGGTGATATCGTGGTCCAAACAAAATTTTGAGACAGAGAATAATTCCATAATGTCATTTAAGATTTGCACGCCAAATTTGGCATAATTCCGAGTTGATTTGATAGGAATCAGACGTGTGGAAGTCTTTTTAGAAGTTTTTGAGTTCATGAGTCAATCCATGTGTTTTGGGGTACGATTCATGGGTTTTAATGTTATTTCAGTGTTTTGATTGCTCGAGCAAGTTTTATGATATTATTAGGATTTTGTGGGTGATTGGTGTGAAGACCCGAGGGCTCGGGTGAGTTTCAGATGTTAGGGAGGGTGAGAAACACTCCAGTTTTCTGGTGTTTCTTGGCAGCTATTGTGGGTATTGCAAATGCGAGCATCAGTTCACATTTATGAGGAAGGCTTCGCAATTTCGAAGAAGCATGAGCTGGGCCGTGTTCGCATTTGCGACTCTTTGATCGCATTTGCGACCTCAGCAGAGTTCGCATTTGCGACCACTTTGTCGCATTTGCGTTTCAAGTAGGAGCCCAGGTTCGCATTTGCAAACCAGGTGTCGCAAATGGGATATCAGAGACCTGTGCACAATTTACTTAATGCGGGACTTAGACCATTTAGTTCATTTTCTTTCATCTCTTACATGATTTTTAGATCTTTTGGAAGAAAATTTTCACCTATCACTTTGAGGTAAGTAATTTCTACCCAATATAAGTTAAATACATAGATTATGGGTAAATTAACATGAAAAAAATTAGTGAAATCAAGGGTTTAGATGAAAACCTAGGTTTTGATAAAAATAGGATTTTACCACGAAAACGGTTATGGAACTTAGTGAAAATCATATATTCATGTTCTAAGGTTATGTGTAACGACTTTTTTTGAAACTTTTCGGAATCCGAGCACGTGGGCTCGGGGTGAATTTTAAGAATCTTGCATTTAGAGATGGCTAAACACTTTAATAGTTGGGATATAAACTTTTGAGCATTAATTGGTTAATTTATATAATATTTGACTAGTTTCTAGTCGTTTGGCGTCAAATTTGGAGGTTTGAGCACGACCTTGGACCGGAAAGTAGTCCTTGAGACGAGGTAAGTCTCCTTTCTAACATTGTAATAGGGAAATTACCCCATAGGTGAATTAACTAGTATGCGTGTCTATTTGTGGGGGCTACGCACGTATGAAGTGACGAGAGTCCCTGCGTAGCTACTGATTATGCTATAGTCCAGGTAATCTAGGACCCATATCATACTATACTTGAAGTGATTGCACCCTTACTTGTTAATTGGATTGCTTGAATAATATTTCTAAAAATTGTAAAGGAATTCCAAATGGATAAGTTTCACTTATGTGAAGTTATGAATAGAACACTGACTGTTATTGAAAAACTTATATTTTTTTAAAGTGTTTTCTATTAGTGGAGCGGTCCAAACACCTCAGTAGCAGATAGATGCATCTACGGTTTGCGCCGTTCGATCCTTGGCAGTGCACACTTTAAATATTATTATGTTGGTTCGGGCCGTACGACCTCGGCATTATTTGCGCATGATAACTCTTGAAATTCTTCATAACTGATATTGCTTCAATGATTGATGAAAGATAAATATGGGATTTAATAATTGTGAAAAGGATAGTTAACATCTCTTGTTGTTGAGTTTTAGTACATATCTTGTAATCCATGCTTAGTTATAATTTTGACTTATTATCATTAGCCTTAGTAAGTATCAAAGTCGACCCCTCGTCACTGCTTCTTCGAGGCTAGACTGGATACTTATTGAGTACATATTATTTTATGTACTCACATTACACCTCTGCACTTAACTGTGTAGGATCTGAGGCAGGTGCATCTAGATACCCGTCCGGTGCGCTTACTTGATCATGGTTCGAGATTACATAGTGAGCTGCCCTCCCAAGCCGTTCAACAGCATGCCATAGTCTCTCTTTTGTTTTGTTTCTGTCTATTTTATTTCAGACAGTAGGGTAGACATCTTTTGCATATTCTACTAGTTGCCCACATATTTGCGACACTAGATCTTGGCACACATTAGTAGACTTGTGAATTTTATTTTGTTCCTATGGTTATAAATACTTCTAGATGCTTTCATTTATTATCTTAAATCTATTTCTCATTAAATCTTTTAAATTAAGGAAAATTACTACATGAGAAACTCATTAAAATGGAAAAAATCATTAGGTTATTTATTGTTGGTCTAGCAACGGTGCTAGACGCTATCACGACCTGATATGGAATTGAGTCGTGACAGATTTGGATTGTTGTACTAGATGTTTAGTTGGTTGTTAGGTGTTTGGTTGGCTATTTTATTTGGTCGGCGGTGTAGTTAAAAATACAGTAGAATTCTGCTAAAACTTTTCCCGATTTGCGGCTGATTTGCGACTGAATCAGTAGCAAATTTCACCAGAAATTACTTAGATTTGCGACCGATTCAGTCAAATTGAAAATTTATGAAAATTTTTAATTAAGATTTGCGACTGATTCGGTCGCAAATTTAGAATTTCTGATTTTTTTGATTAATTAATACTCAATATGTATGACTATTTCAGTCGGAATATTTAAATAAAAATTAATTTTATTACTTAGTTTTTACGATGGAATCGGTCGGAACATTTAATTTGTATTTTTTTTATGGTACAACTCAATCAGTCGCAAATGACTTAAATTCAAATGTGTCTGTATTTTCTGTCCGTGATCGAACGCGTTAGAAATTTTTGACTGATTCTATCGCAAATATTTTGCGATCACGTTTTTTCCAACTGATCTTTTTTAGTCGAAAATCCGTCGGAAGAACATGATTTTCGATCAATTTTTGACTGATTTGACGATCACAAAGTTGATGTTTTTAGTAGTATATTTGCAGCGGCCCCTTACTTTTTTTTTATAAGATATAGTTAAACGTGATCAATATACTTATATTAGTTAAGTTTACACCAATCGTGATAAAGTAGTAGTGGACGATCGAGTGCAACACATGATTATTGAAGTAAAATTTAGACAGGAACATGAAAAGAAATAGTTGAATGACAGATCAGAGTATACTGCAAAAGTTCATGTTGCTTTGCTTCTGAGAAAGTTATATAACTATCTGTTAGGTTTGTTACCCGAGTCTATTAGGATAGTGCGAGCTAGGAAAAATGAGAAGCAACATGCAATACTCAATATATTTGTCTGATACACATAACACGTGTGTTTGAATTTTGATAACGCATGCAATACTCAAGATGTTTGATTTCTTTTTTCTTTTTTTAATAAATAAAAAAAAACTATCTCTTCATTTGATGTTTTATTATTAAAAAAGCTAGCTAACTGGAGAGTTGATTATCAGCCAATCTTCCTTTTGACTTGCACTATCATTACTCTATAATATGTTGGTGACGTAAATGTGATTACTAGTCCAAGCATAATCTTTTTGCGAACACGACCCCTCCCACC
>ML352599.1:0-32513 GCA_005239505.1 Nicotiana paniculata | reverse complement strand
ATACCCCAGATTATATTTGCAACGCTCGCTTAGTCTTTTATTAGACATAGTTGAGCGTGATCACCATGCGTATGTGTATTGATTATCGGCAGTTGAATAGGGTTACGGTGAAGAAACGGTATCCCTTTCCCCGTATTGATGATTAGTTTTACCAGCTTAAGGGAGCCAGAGTATTTTCCAAGATTGATTTGAGATCTGGGTACCATTAGTTGAAGATTCGGGATTCTGATATCCCGAAGACTGCTTTCAGGACCAGGTATGGTCATTATGAGTTCTTGGTTATGTCATTTGGGCTGACCAATTCCCCAGCTGCGTTCATGCAATTGATGAACAACGTGTTTCAACCTTGACTTGATTCCTTCGTCATTGTGTTCATTGATGACATCCTGGTTTATTCTCGTAGCCAGGAAAAACATGCTCAGCATTTGAGAGTTGTGTTACAGAGATTGAGGGAGGAGAAACTTTATGCGAAATTCTCCAAGTGTGAGTTTTGGCTGGGATCTGTAGCTTTCTTGGGACATGTGGTGTCCAGTGAGGGGATTAAGATTGATCCAAAGAAGATAAAGGTGGTGTAGAGTTGGCCAAGACCGTCCTCAACTACAGAGATTAGGAGTTTCCTTGGTTTGGAGGGATATTACCGTCGCTTTGTGGAGGGATTATCTTCGATAGCTTTGCCTTTGACCAGATTGACCCAGAAGGGTGCTCTATTCAGATGGTCTGATGAGTGTGAGGAGGGCTTTCAAAAGCTCAAATCAGCACTGACTACAACTCCAGTACTAGTTTTTCCTGCTGTTTCGGGTTCTTACACAGTTTATTGTGATGCTTCCAGAGTTGTCTTGGGATCGGTATTTATGTAGGACGGTAGGGTGATTTCCTACGCGTCCAGACAGTTGAAGTCACGAGAAGAATTATCCAGTGCACGATCTTGAGTTAGCTGCCATTGTTCATGCCTTGAAGATTTGGCGGCATTAGCTGTATGGAGTGCAGTGTGAGATTTTCACTGATCATCGTAGTTTGCAGTATCTGCTGAGGCAGAAGGACTTGAATTTGCATAAGAGGAGATGGTTAGAGATCCTCAAGGATTATTACCTCACTATCTTATATCATCCGGGGAAGGCCAATATAGTGGCCGATGCCTTGAGTCGCAGAGCAGAGAGTTTGGGGAGTTTAGCTTACCTTCCAGTAGCAGAGAGGCCATTAGCTCTTGATGTTCAGGACTTAGCAGGTCATTTTGTGAGATTTGATCTATCAGAATCCCCGCGGATGTTGGCTTGTGTATCCTCCAAGTATTCTCTTTACGATCACATTAGAGCACGCTAGTATGATGATCCACATTTTCTTGTTCTTCAGGACAGGGTACGTCGCGGTGATGCCAGAGATGTGGTTATTGGTGATGATGGGGTCATGAGGATGCATGGTCGGATTTGCGTGCCCAATGTAGATGGACTTCAATATTTGATTCTAGAAGAGGCTCATAGTTCGCGGTATTCCATCCATCCGGGTGCCGCAAAGATGTATCAGGATTTGAGGCAGCATTATTGGTGGAGGAGAATGAAGAAGGATGTTGTGGAGATTGTGGCTCGGTTTCTCAACTGTCAGCAGGTCAAGTATGAGCACTAGAGACGGGGTGGATTGCTTCAGAGGTTTGATATTCCGGAGTGAATGTGGGAGCGGATCGCCATGGACTTCGTAGTTGGACTCCCACGGACCTCGAGGAGGTTTGATGCTATATGGGTTATTGTGGATCGGCTAATCAAGTCCGCGCACTTCATTCCTGTTGGTACTACGTATTCATCGGAGAGGTTAGCTGAGATTTATATCAGGGAGATTGTCCGTTTGCATGGGGTTCCAGTTTCTATCATTTCCGACAGAGGCACTCAGTTCACGTCCCATTTTGGAGAGCCGTGCAAAGAGAGTTGGGTACTCAGGTTAAGTTGAGCACAGTGTTTCATCCTCAGACCGACGGGCAGTCGGAGCGTACCATATTCAGATTTTGGAGGACATGTTGCGTGCTTGTGTGATTGACTTTGGTGGTTCATGGGGTCAGTTTCTGCCACTAGCGGAGTTTGCATATAATAACAGCTATCAGTCGAGTATTCAGATGGCTCCGTATGAGGCCTTGTATGGTAGGAGGTGTAGATCTCCGGTTGGTTGGTTTGATCCGGGCGAGGCTAGACTATTGGGCACAGACTTGGTTCAGGATGCTTTGCGTAAGGCAAAGTTGATTCAGGAGCGGCTTCGCACGGCGCAGTCTAGGCAGAAGAGTTATGCGGACCGGAAGGTCCGAGATGTGTCTTTCATGGTTGGGGATAAGGTGTTGCTGAAGGTATCACCCATGAAGGGTGTTATGAGATTCGGGAAGAGAGGATAGCTGAGTCCCAGGTTCATTGGACCATTTGAGGTGCTTCAGAGGGTTGGGGAGGTGGCCTATAGGCTTGTTATGCCTCCGAGTTTATCGAGTATTCATCCAGTATTCCATGTTTCGATGCTCCGGAAGTATGTTGGTAACCCTTCCCATGTTTTGGACTTCAACACGGTTCAGCTCGCGGGTGATATGTCATATGAGGTAGAGCCAGTGGCTATTTTGGGTCGTCAGGTCAGGATGCTGAGGTCTAAGGATATAGCTTCAGTGAAGGTTCAGTAGAGAGGGCAGCTGGTGGAGGATGCCGCTTGGGAGACCGAGCGGGAGATGCGGGACAGATATCCTCACTTATTCGAGGCTCCAGGTATGTTTCTAGACCCGTTCGAGGACGAACGTTTGTTTAAGAGGGGAGGATGTAACGAACCGACCAGTCGTTTCGTGAGATTTACCCCATTTTCCCTATTTCTGCATTTGTTATGTATCGCTATCTTCTTTTTGATGTATTGGATCAGTTGGTTAGGGTCCGGAGTAGTTATGGTGAGAGTTTAGGCATTTAGCCTTTTAAAGTAGCCTAACAGTTGAGAAAGTCAACTGAGAGTTGACTTATTGGTAAACGACCTCGGAATGCGGATTTTATGGCTCGTATAGCTTTATTAGGTGATTTGGGACTTAGGAGTGTGTTCGGAATATTTTTGTGATGTCCGGTGTAGAATTAGGCTTGAATTGGCGGAAGTTAGTTTTTGGCGATTTTCGGTCGGCAGTGAAAAATAGGCTATCGAAGTCGGAATGGAAATCCGAAATTTGGAACAGTTTCGTAATGTCATTGGATATGTCTGCAAAATTTCAGGTTAATCGGAGGTGTTTTGGTTGGTTTCGACGTAGTTGGCGAATTTAGAAGTTTCAAAATTTTTAGGCTTGAATTTGATGTAAATTTAGTGTTTTCGTGTTGTTTTTGGTGTTTCGAGGGCTCGAATAAGTTTGAATGATGTTATGGGATATGTTGGTATGTTTAGTTGAGGTCTCGAGGGCCTCAGGTGTGTTTCAGATGGTTGACGGGGAGTTGGAGTGATTTTTGGAAAATCTGCTGTGCTGGTTTACTAGTGTTTTCGCACTTGCGGAAGGGGAGTCGTAGGTGCGATTACGCAGGAGCGGAAGGCGAGGTCGCATGTGCGAGTTTTTCCTGTATAGGAGAGGTCCGCAGGTGCGAGGATTTTTGTCGCACCTGCGATGTCGCAGGTGCGGAATGTTGGTCGCAGGCGCGAGAATAGGCCAATTAAGTGAGTTTCGCAGGTGCGCACCCTAGGACCGCATGTACGGGTCCGCAGGTGTGGCCAATTGTCCGCAGGTGCGGAAATGACTGTGCAGAACAGTATAAAAAGGACCCCTCCGCCAAATTTATTAGTTTTCATCAATTTGCATGCGGGAGGAGTCCATTGATGGTGGCTTTGAGAGAGAATTTCAAAGTTCTTCAGCAAAGGTAAGTTCTTTGGTTGTTAATCCCGTTCCTATGTTATTTTGTTAAGATTAGGCTTGAAAATTTAAGGATTTGGGTAGGAGAAAGTTGGAAAAATGGGAGGAAAGAATTGGGATTTCTTTTGAGGTTTTGGAATGGCAATTGTGGTCCGATTTTGGTGTTCTTGGTATGTATAGAATCGTGGGAGGATGAGGTTTCTAATGATGTAAAAATTATTGAATTCCGAGATGTGGTCCCGGGGCTCAGGTTTGGCCGAATTTTGAGTTTTTGATTAAATTGATAATTTTCGATTGGGTTGTGTTCCTTGAGTATATATTAATGATGTTGAACTGGTTTTGGCTAGATTCGAAGGAATCGGGAGCCAATTTGAGGGGCAAAGGCATAGCGGAGTAGTGTCGCGTCCCGGTAGAGGTAAGTAATGGTCTTAAATCTTGTCCTGAGGGTATGGAACCCCGGACTGCATTATTTTTTCACTGAATTTGGAATGGCGCACCTGTCGAATGACGAATATGTGACGCGTACTGATTTTTGGATTAGACTAGGTCCTCTCCGCGGCAACTAATGAGTTTCATATTTACTCAAAATCTTATGTTAAATTATGTTCTAAAGATTTGTGAAATATTTGGGCTGTAAGCCGTGTTTAGGGCCTCGTGCCGATCTGTGTAGACCCCTTTGAGGGTGTTTTACTGTTGTTTTCCTCACTACATGTTGATGATTTTACTCAGCATCATTGTGCATACTGTTTTATTTGAAACTCAGCCTGATTTACACTACATGAGAATTAAAATGATGTTTTTAGGTCGAGTACCCCGTTCTATTACTTCGCCCGAGGGGCTTTTCGAGTGGTTCCACCAAGTGTGGCCGAGGGCCAAGAGTGATGGTGAGGTGCTGAATGATATTAGCGCTTGGGATGAAGGAGCCCCTCCGGAGTCTGTACACACCCCCAGTGAGCGCACCGAGTGCGAGTGATTGAGTGATTGGGAGGCATGAGTGGCTGTGAGGTGCTGAGTGATTGTGAGGTGCTGAGGGATTGTGAGGCATGCCCGAGGGGCTGATTATGAAACATATTTTTCCCGAGGGGCTAGTTATGATTTTACTACATTCATTTGCATACCAAATCCTCGTTTTAAAGTTGTTAAAAATGTGCATTGTTTTAAGGACTTTCGTGAAGTTTATTTCTAAGGCTTGACGATTTCGTATATCTATGTATACTATTGGAAAGTAAGGCTGTGTATATTGCGACTTGATGACACTGATTTTTATGTGATTCCTTGCTACTTAGACTTGATTTATTTCCATTACTACTGAGTTGGCGTACTCACATTACTCCCTGCACCTCTGTGTGCAGATTTAGGAGCAGATATCGAGCGTTAGCTTTTATGTATATATCGCAGCGGAGCCGGATCGTGGGGATATAGAGGTAGCTGTTCAGCGTTCGCAATATTCTTCTTTCCCTTCCTGTTGTATTTAGCTTTGATTCGGAGTTTTGTATCATAATACTTTATTTTGGCTTATTTCACTAGATGCTCATGACATGTTGGCTCCGGGTTTTGGGGATGGCAATACTGTATATAAATTTTGCCTATTATATTAAGAACTTTCTGTATATTGTTCTGAATTGCTTGAAACTTAAATGGTATTTTCAAAAAGAAATGTGAACACGCGGTAGTCGGCTAGCCTAGTTCCACGATAGGCGTCATCACGGCCGGTTAGGATTTTGGGTCGTGACAGGAAACAATCAAAGCAATTGGGGAGGCAACAATAATCAAAGGGGTTGGAGCAATAGAAATCAAGGAAATTGGGGGTCGGTCTTCCAAAGGCCCGATGTATCAACAACAAAACAACCCGCCTCTATATCCGTCGCAAGGTCCTAGTTCTTCCAATAGTGAAATGGGACGGATTGAAAATATATTTAAGCAAATGATGGAGAAAAATGCCGACTCTGATGCCCAATTAGCCTCCCACAACACCTCTATCCGCAATTTGGAGGTTCAACTTGGCCAAATTTCTCAAGCTTTAAATATGCTCCCTAAGGGGGCACTACCTAGTGATACAGTGGTGAACCCGAAGGGTGGGAACAATACGGGGAATTCAATGGCCGTGGAAATAAGAAGCGGGAGAGGTGGAGTTTCAAGTATCTCAAACCAAAGAAGAAATGTGGATGATGATGTGTTGGTTCAAGAAGATGATATGCCAAGCAATGATATTCAAGCTAATGAAGATGTGAGGATTGACATTTATGAAAGTGTGGAGGTTACACAAAATGATGTGAACCCTTCTAGGGATCATGTAATAGACATATCGAATCCGGTAGTGCAAAAGGCCAAGGCACCCTTTCCAATGCCTCCTCCTCCATATATTCATAGGCCCGCAAAGCAAAACAATGAGAACCAATTTAAGAAATTAATTGATAGTATGAAAAGTTTGTCCATAAATGTGTCATTGGTTGAAGCCTTAGAACAAATGTCGGGGTATGCCAAGTTCATGAAGGATTTGGTAACAAAAAAGAGATCAATGAACTTTGAAATAATCAAAATGACACATCAAGTTAGTTCTATTGTTCACTCTATGGCTACAAAGTTGGAAGACCCCGACGCCTTCACAATCCCGTGCACTATTGGGAGTGCCGATTTTTCCAAAGCTTTATGTGATTTGGGGGAAAGCATTAACTTGATGACCTATTTTGTGTTCAAAACGTTGGGGATTGGGAGACCAAGACCCACGTCTATGAGGTTGCAAATGGCGGATCGGATAATTAAAAGTCCATTGGGGATAATTGATGATGTGTCAGTTCGGGTCGATAAGTTCATCCTTCCCGCAGATTTTGTGATCCTAGACTGTGAGGTTGACTACGAGGTGACAATTATCTTGGGGAGACCTTTCCTTGCTACAGGGAAGGCCTTGATTGATGTGGAAGCTGGTGAGCTCACCTTCCGGGTGGGCAATGAAAAAGTGGTGTTCCATGTTTGCAAATCAATGAGGCAGCCAAATAGCAACTAAGTGTGTTCGTTTGTCAATCTAGTGACCGAAGTAATTGTTGATGACACAAATGTTGTGATAAATGTTGAGGATACCTTGGAAGCTGTGTTGCTAAATCATGATGAGGATGAAAAGGAAGGCTTTGTTGAATGTGTCAATATTTTGCAAGGAACGGGGTCATATACTTATGAGCCCCGAAAACTTTCCTTGGATCTTGAGAACCGGAATACTCCACCAACAAAGCCCTCAATCGAGGAGCCTCCCACCCTGGAGTTAAAGCCTTTGCCTTTACACCTCAAGTATGCGTTTCTTGGCCCTTGTTCCACTTTACCTGTTATTCTTTCCTTGTGCTTAACTAACGTGCAAGTAGACTTTACCTTGGTGGTGCTCCAACGGAGGAAGAAAGCAATAGGTTGGACAGGTTGAAGTCTCCAACCGGGAGATCAAGCGTATTTTCTCAAAGACTGTGAATGCCAACCGGACAGATTGGTCGAAGAAACTTGACGATGCTCTTTGGGATTACAGGACACCTTACAAAACACCAATTGGTATGTCTCCGTATCTGTTAGTTTTCGTGAAAGCATGTCATCTTCTAGTGGAACTTGAGCATAAGGCTATGTGGGTATTGAAGAAGCTTAACCTTGAGTGGGATGTAGCTTCCAATTTAAGGGTGGAGCAATTGAAGGAGCTTGATGAGTTCCAGTTCCATGCATATTCAAGTTCGTCCGTGTATAAGGACAAGATGAAGTACCTCCATGAAAAGTATATCCGAAACAAATAATTCAAAGAAGGCGATCTTGTGCTATTGTTCAATTCTCGGTTGCGAATGTTTCCGGAAAAGTTGAAATCTAAGTGGAGTGGCCCATTTGAAGTTGTTCATGTGACACCCTTTGGTGCTCTAGATATAAAAAAATAAGAATAGGTTTTTAGAGTCAATGGGCACCGGGTGAAACATTATCTTGGCAAGGTTGATGATAGCCACGTTGTGGCGTTGCTTCATTTGAAATCATTGGTAACCTGCATCGTGCCGCGATGTTAAATCAGGCGTTTCTTGGGAGGCAACCCATGTGTTTTTCTTTTTCTTGATTTTCTTCTTTAGATTAGGCAGGCTTTGTTTTGTGCTAACTAGTTTTGAAGTGTATGTAGGAAGGGTATGCATTGCAGGGATTATGCAAGAAAAAATTGGCTAAGTGTCACAAAAGTTTGAACCGCACAGAATTATGCGGACCACACAATCACTCTGTGGCCGCACAATTTTGTGTGTGGTCGCACAACTGGAAGGGAAAAAATGCATGCTCTCTGAAGTTTGACCTGTCAAATTTTGTTAACAAATTGCGGGCGCACTAAAAATTGTGCGGTCTGTACAAATTCTGCGGCCGGCACTCACTTTTGTGCGGACCGCAACAATCTCCAAAGGAACAGGTAAAGAGTGCGGACCGCACTAAAAATTGTGTGGCCGCAGTTACCGCTAAGTTTTTCACCGACTCGGATAGGGTATAAATAGAACCTCCATGCACTATTCACACTTTTCCCTCTCTGAAATATGAAAACCTAAGCAAGCACAGTGCATCCCCCATTAGTTCTTAAAATTCAAGCATTTCATCCGTGTAGATTCACACATGCATCCATCATTACTGGTATGTTCATTACGTCTTTAGATTTTTGTTAATTTTTTTCATTTTTTCCTAAATTTTGTTCTTTTTGCCTAGGGTTAGTGTCATGCATGAAAATATCAATAGTTAGTTAGTTTTTTGTGCTTAGAATCATATGGGTAGCGCCTAAAATGCCAATTGAGAGATTGGGTAAATAGCTAATCATGTTTAATTGCTCATATCTTGGCCCATCTATGAAAAGATCGCATGAACTAAAAGTCAGTGCTTGTAATTTTTAAATTGTGCGGCCGCACAAATTTTTGTGCGGTCAACACAAGTAAGAGTTAGGGTAAAATTAATGCTTGATTTGTGCGGACCGCACCCATAATTATAAGGCCCGTAGTGGAATTGTGCAATCCGCAGCAAAATTGTGGGGTCTGCACTGCTAAATGATCAGAAAGCCCAGTAATCTGAACCTGGGTTGTGCGGCCGCACTCACTTTTGTGCGGTCCGTACTCGTGGTTGTGCGCCTGCAGTAAAATTGTGCTATCCACACTGATGAATGATTAGAGAACCTAGAGTCTGAACCTTGGGGTTGTGCGGTCGCACCCACTTTTGTACGGTCCGCACTTGTGATTGTTCGGCCACACTGTGAAATTATGCGGTCCGCACTCGACTGTCTGCGGCCGCACTTACTTTTGTGCGGTCTGCACACTCTTCTGAGTCTATTTACTGCAACCTTTCAACATGTAATTGTATACTCTACGAGCTTTCATTCTAACTGATTCATATTGTTATGTGTGCAGACAATGGTTAGATCCCGTGGCAGAGGTGATGCACCAAAAGGGAGGGAGGCCGAGGCAAGAGTAACCTTCCACTTTCCATTCAGAAAATCATAAGCAAGAAAGCAACTGCCAACAGACCTCCAGCTCCTGAATCCCCTGACACCAGTGAATATGCCCCATCTGGGGAAGCCTCCGAGGGCCAATCTATGGAGGTCCAGCCTGAACCCCAATCCAATCCACCACAATACACAGGGTGCTATCGACTGCGCAATGAGCCTACGGACAACTCCTCAGCTGGTTCTGATGTGGGAAGTAAGGGTTCCGAGCCCTCCTCTTCACCTCCTCCCCCGCACCAATCAATGTAGATGCTGATGATGATATACTAGATGATGGGAGAGGAGGTGACACTAGAGTGAGTGGTCTTGATAGGACAAGGAGGAGGGAGATATGGGAGGACAGATTTGTCAGCCCGACGACCCTCGACAGGTTCAGAGAATTGTGTCCCCAAAGATCGCTCACACTGGAGCGACAATTTTTGATGAAGGACTTGGACATTCACAATCCAAATGTCCTCAGACCGTTCCAGGAGAGAAAATGATGGAAATTGTTCACCCAAGATGTTCTCGACGCAAACGAGCACCTGGTTAAAGAATTTTATTCCAATGTGATTCAGATAAAGAAGGGTACCAAGGTAACTAAAGTGAGAAATTTGAAAATCCGATTCGACCCAATTGCTCTGAACAAATATGTGGGGTTTGAAGAAGTGGAGGTTGTACAATATTGGAGAAACTGGATTTAGGAGAGGCTGCTAGGCCATGGTTAGCATAAATTCTGGCAGCTCAAGGACCACCACCTTCGTAGCTCACAACAGGGGTCCCTATAGTCCGAGCCATGCTAAATTTTGAGGCAAAAGGGTGGAAGACATTTTTATGCAGCAGAATTGACCGGTGCTTGAATGAGAACAAACTGCCCCTTCCCCGAGCAGTATTGGTGGCTTCGATTATGGCTGGGTATCCAATAAATATGGGGGCCATCATGTCTACCAACATTACCTTAGCTATCCAGAATGAGGAGAGATCATATCCCTACCCTAACTTCCTCACTGAATACTTCAATGATCAAAGGGTGGAGACGAGGCCATTTGATACAAAAGTAAAGGCCAAGAAGCCTTTCTCATGTTACCACCTTCAGGATGCTGACAACCCGAAGTTCAAGGGTAAGGCAAATACTTCCACTAGCCAATATAAGGAGCCAAGGGTAGTAGTTATTGATCCGTCTGCTGAGCCTTCCACAACTGCCATGCCTTCTACAGCAGCTAGGCCACCACCTTCTTCATCCAGGCCATCAGCTTCTTTATCAGTACCAGCTTCTACCACTTATCCACAGATTGCGCTGCGACTCTCCCAGACCTTGGCGAGTCTCAACAACTGGATGCAGGCAACTACTTCAAAGATGTCTGACATATCCAGTGTTGTAGCGGCACAAACCTCTGCCCCAGCAGCCCCACAGGTACCTCCATCAGTGGATGAAACTTTGAAGAAGATTCCGGACAACCAGAAGATCATTATGGAGACTCTGGTGGCACATGAGGAGTCCATTAAGGAGTTGGGGAAGCAAACACAGAAGATGAGGAAGTCTCAGGCGTCAAAGAAGTCATTGGAGAAGTTGAGCCAGGAGGTTGCCAATATTGCATCTGCCGGAGATCTACCATTGGACCTACTTATAAAGACAACAGCCCCAGAAGCACAGACAGCACCAAAGGCACCTGAGGCAGCAGCTGGCCAGTCTAAGAAGCCGGATGCTACTGCCCACACCGCTGAGGAGATGATCCAGATGCTCAGCAACCCGATTATCCTTCAACCAGGTGATGATGAGATTCAGCTTGAGGAGACTGAGGGTACTGAGGATGCTATGCAGACTGAGGCTGGTGAAGATTCCATGCAGACGTAGACCACTTAGGGAGTTCTCTTAACTCTCTACCCTTCCCTGTTCTTATTTTTTGTTAAGTATTGAGCACAATGCTTATTTTTCATTTGGGGGGTGGTATATTTTGATGACTGATTGAGACATTGATTTTGGCATGTAATAACTCTGATGCTATTTTTTTTCTTTTATCTTTATTTTCTCTTTGGTATGTATATAGTCTTCCCTTTCTTTTGATGTATATATTCATTTTACTTCGGTTTGTATATTCATTTATCTTGCTTCCTGTAGTTTGTTTCGTAGCTTCTTTAGCTTGTCTTTCTTAGTAGTATAACTTCTTATTTACTTTAGTAGTTTCATTTGAATTTGCTAGTTTGTTCTTAGGTTTTAGTGAACAATAAGCCTTTGGTTTTCTTAATGCCACGGTTCTTTCCAAAGGTGGGTCTTATGTGAACCGGGTGGCTCTTCCAAACGATGGATGACATGACAACCTTCTTAAGTGATTGAGTTAGTTTTTGATGTTTAGTTAAAAAGAAGTAGTAATGAATAAAGGGGTCAAGCATGTTTCACTTCGTACCAACACACTTAACTCTGCGCTTATGGTAAAAATAAGTTTTTGTAAATAAATAGCTCTAGTTAGTGATCTTGTGAATCTTGTATTGACTTAGGCAACCATCAGATGGTTTAGTTGAACCGTAGAGATTTTCAATCTTGAATGCGGTTGTTGTGGGCCCTCGAATTCTATCTCTTTAACAATCTGATTATGTGAGAGGTGAGGTATTTTGTTACAAGTCCATGTACCCATATGGTCTAGAACTTAACCCGAATGTGTTTCTGGGCGAAATTCTAAGTTAGCTTGGCTTGAGAAGTGATTGTAGGATCTCCTTGGCCTGTTTTGAAACTTCCCACCAATGATATCATCCTTAGTAAACCTTTTTGATCCTATATCCTTTCTTTCCAATAACCACATTACAAGCTTTTAACCATTTTATAGTGGCTCTCTCTTGGCACCCGACTTTTCTTTAGCACTCATGTGATTCAAATGGAAAGAAAATAAGTTTGGGGGGAGAGACGAGGAGTATAAAGATGGTTTCAAGGCATAAAAAGACAAAATAAATGAAAAAGAGGAAAAGGCAAATAAAAAGAAAGGAAGAACAAAGAAAAACACAAAAAAAAAGTGAATAATGTTAAAGGGTTGAAAAGATGCAAAGGAAAGAAAAAGTGCAAAGCATGGAGAAAGCAAAGAAGGAGATCGTGAATAGCATGGAAAAGAAAGAGTGATGTCAAGTCTCTCTAATCCCCATAAGGGAAAATAAAATGACCCAAAGAGTCGGCAAAGTACGAGCCAACAAGAGAATATGAAGTGTAAAAGAAAGATGAACTGATTCCAATCCGATATTACCCTCCTTAATCCAAAAGCCTTCATTACATGTCGAAAAACTCCTACGTGATTTCGAGCCGATAAAGCTTACATTAGTGGTGATTCTACATAAGGGGCAAGCATATGGTACTTAGAGCCGGGCTTGTGACATTCTTTTGAGAGTGATGGGCGAATCTTCCTCGAGTCATTGTTTTGAACTCTTCATTCGTGAGTGAGATGAGCTTCCGGAGAGTATAAGAGGAGGAGTTTTGGATCCACACTGACTTGTATGAAAGTGCGAGCTTCCTTGATGATCAAAGTCAACCCTTGATTCTCAAGTGTCACATTAGATCCATTTGTGCTTCAATTTTCAAATCATAGTCTTGTCAATGATTCATGAGCGTGTGGGTAATTGTTGAACCCAATTGATTTGTGTTTTGACTTAACTTAGGACAACCGAAATGGAATTGGGAGATTTCCTTAATTTCTTGAGGAAAAGAAAAAGCTTAAGTTTGGGGGACAAGCAAAAGAAACTTCTTCCTCGTCTCGGCCGGCTGACGAGAAAACAACGATGGAGCCACGCCCTGAGGAGAGTGTTCTCGGGGGGGGGGGGGGGGTCATCAATTCCGACTTCAAAGTCGAGAAAACCTCATCGGTCCCCGGTCGATTGATAAGTAGGGATTTTGACTGCTTATTTTCCCTCTTTTACTTGAGTTTTAGCTCGAAAATGCTTAAAGGTATCTCGAGAACTAATGAAATGAGCTTTCTTGCAGGAATATTGGGAAACGAGCCAAAAAAGTGAAAATCAACTCAAAAAGGAGTCAAAATTGGACAAGGACAAAAACAGGCAAAAAGTGCTTAAAGTGCAGAGCACACAATTCTGTGTGCGGCCGCAAACAATGAAGGAACCCTGTCAAATTCAGCTTCAGAGTGTGCGGACAACATATTTCTAGTGCGGCCGCAGAATAGAGGTTCAGAGACTTAGGAATTTTGAAAGCTAAAGTCGTGCGGACCGCACAAGTATTGTGCGACTGCAGAAGTCAGTGTGTGACCGCATTCACTATTATACGGACCGTAGAGGAGTAGATTCATAGAAAATCGAGTTGAAGTTGTGCGGACCGCAGGAATTTTGTGTGGTCACAGAAGCCAGTGTGCGAACGCACTCACTATTATGCGGACCGTATAAGAAGAGATTCATAAAATACCTAGTGAAGATATGCGGTCCGCACAATTTTTGAGCGGCCACTGATGCCAAAGGTGTGGCCGCACTCACTTTTGTACGGTCCGCATACTAAAGTCCAGATCCCAAATAAAGCCATGTGTGCGGCTGCACTCAGAATTATGCGGCCGCACAACCTCCTCAGGGGCATTTATCAAATATTTTCAGCTTAGTATAAATAGGATTTTTTGTCATTTTTAGGTTAAGCTTTATTTTTTAAGAGCACCTGTTCTTTTTTCCTTTACTGCTTTTAGTAATTTTGTACTAGATTTGTCTCCATACACTAGATTTTTATCCCATAATGAAATGTTATGGATTCTATCTTTATTTCTTCTTTAATTTCTGTATTTTTCATGAGTAGCTAAATTTTTAGCTAGGGTTGTGACCCAACCCTAGTGTGGGTATTTGATGGATGTCTAATTTAGGGCTTGTTTGTGATTGGGTTAGTGATATTTAGCCTAGTTCTTGATAGAACTCAAGAATTAATGGTTTCAAACATTGATTCATGCCTAATTGACTTAGTCTCTACTTGAGAAAGAGGGACTAAGTCTAGGAAAACTTGGCTAACAAGGAATCAGGGTGAACTCAAGAAATTGATATCCCCAATTAAAGGGTTGAAACTAGAGATAGTAATACCCGACTTGAGCTAATATCACTTGTGTTATGCAAATACCCATTTGGACTTGAGAAATCCAATTGGGAAAAATCACTCAAACTACTGAGAGGTATAGAGTGAGTACCCGGGTGTGATTGCTATATTACGACCCCGTTTAATAGAACTTGCTCTGGAGTTTACAACCCATTAGATAACCATCTAGGTAGAAGTCACGACCCTAGACCCTTTTATCAATTGAAAAACATCTCAAAACCAAAATTGTCCCTTAGTTTTATTCTTGCATACAATAGAACAAAGTAGAAGTAGAACATCAGTCAACATTGTGGAAGTGTAATTTGAGCCCAAACATACAATCAAACTACATATACACCTAATCCCATATTCTAACTCCCTGTGGATTTGACCCCGACCTTCGTTGGGTTTATTATTGCATCGACCGCCTCACTACATAATTGTGGTGTGGGTTTGGCCGAGATCATTGATACGAACCAGTATCGAGATACATATGCTCGATATCCAAGAGTTTCCTCAACCAAGTGAAGAAGGACTGTAACTGGGAAAACAAAGAGGCCGTGATACCGGCCCCTGAAAAAGATATCACTACCCACGTGGAAGGGTTCTTGAATATTTACACTTACCCTTTCACATTGGGTCCCCTAGATCCAGTCAGCATAGACTTCTGCAAAAAGTATCAAGTGACCCTCAGCCAAAACCACCCCTCTTTCTGGAGGATTGTTATATTGCTCTGCTTCTTTGTGAGGAAAATCGACAAGATCCCTTTCACCCTAAATCACCTTATAAGAATGTATAGCCCTCGACTTTATTGAGGTGGGCTAATAAAGCTCCAATGCCGGGCCACCAAGATACTCATCTTGAGTGTTGACAAAGACAAAGACCGGGGTTAGATGGGCCGATTCGTTCGAGTGAGGACCACCGACTTAATTCCGGCCCAGAGCATGCCATTTCCCGAGAAATGAAATATGAAATGTAAGTACGACTCTGCTTTTAATTTTTGCTTGTTAATTTTACTTCTTCACCTTCCCTTACCGATGTTTTCCCCGGTGTAGCTGCTACCTGGATGCCGGGTGCTGTTCCTCATCTCGAGAGTTGGGTTAGGATCTTGGTCTCAACATCAACGTATGCCAAGCGCACATGGAACGCTTTATTAAAGGGTCGGTGGGAGGAAAATAATTATGGTAAGCCTCATTCCTATTTTTAAAGATTTGGTCACTATAAAAATGCTTTCCGAGCTTACTCAGTTTCCTTTTTTGTAGGTCTCGGAAAAGATGTGACGATGAGGCCCCCGTTCGGTGATAAAAAAGCCTCACTCCCTATCTTGAAGCCGACAAATGAGAGCAAGAGGAAGAGGACCTCGACCTCCAAGGGAAAAAATCCCAAAAAGAGAGTGGCTCGTAAGCCTAAGAAGAGTGTTATTCCCCTATCTGTAGAGTCGGCCCAAATTCTAAGGGAGGAATATGAAGAAGAGGAAGAAAATAAGAAGAAGAAAAAGAGGATGGTTCCGGGTTGGTGGATCGAGCACGAGCTAATACCGAGGCTCAAAAGGCCACTGGACCAGTAGAAGATGCAAATATTCTACCCCGACCTAATAGGGTCCAAGAGGGGAATTCAGTTGAAGTCCCCGAGTCGGCTGAAGCCGAAGGTGCCTCACCTCAGGGTGAGAAGGCGGCAGAAGTAGCTGTGGAGGCCGGGCTCGAGTCTCCTCAAGACATAGAGAATTCCCCAAAAGACCCACTTGGGCAATAGAAATTGGGGACTCCCCATCGTTTCCTTCATTCTCAGAGGAAATGATTCGAGAGGCTCGGGCCGTAAAGGCTTCTCGCTTAGAAGGGGTCCATGGAGAGGAGGACCCTTTCCGTGGTTATTTTGCTAGGGTCGATGATGCCGCTGGCTTGAGCGACTTGGAGGTACCGAGGAAGAGCTCAGGAAAAACTTCCTTGAGATTCAGGTTGACCAGCCAGTTCCCGGCCCCTAGTGCCGACCCCGAGTGCAAACAAACGATCATCATCACGGTCCTAGACGATGCACGAGTTTTTGAAACCCCTGTAGGGGTGGCTAGTTACCTTCGGAGTCTGGTTACGGAGGAAAACCAAGCTCTGACGCGGTGGGAGTGCATTGTCTTTTTAATGAGGCCCAAAAAGATCTGAACTGAGTAAGCCCCTACTTCCTTTGTCAATATCCATCTTTATACTTGAGTTATAGGTCTCGGTGCTTCGTCACGAAGCTTTCTTTTGATCTCAAGAGGAGCTGAGTTGATATGAGGCTGAAGTCCGAGGGCTTACTGAGGATAAGGACGCCTTCAAACTTCTCAGAGAGAAAAGAGAAGTGGAAATAAAGGGCCTTCGTGCTGAGCTAGAGGCGGCTCAGAAAGAAGAAACTGACCAAGCCGAGCAGGGAAAAATAATCTTAGACCTTAATGACACCAATTCGAGCGTGATGGCTAATAGTTCGATCCCACAGGTCCAACAAAAGCTTGATATAATCAGGAAGCTTCATGAGGAAGTGGATGCTGTGAAGAAAAACATGGACCGACTTGCCTCAGAAAATTAGGCTGCCCGAGATCAACTGTCCTCGGCTAAAATCCAACTCCAAAGAATGAAAGAGAAGAACTTGGTGCAAGCCAAGAAAATTGAGGAGTTCTAGTCTCGGTTGGGTTCAGCAACCTCCGATCGAGAGAAGTTGGTCACAGAACTTGCAGTGGCCAAATCTGAGGCTGAAACAGTCAAGGATGATGCTGAGGCAATTGTGGCTATCTACCGATCCGAACCCGAAGCCGCTCAATCTCGAGCAAAGGAAGTTACTGAAGTTGCTCAGGTTCGTGCATATTGGGTTGTCGAGCATTCCAAATGTCGGTCTCGAAGGGAGACTCTCGAGGAGATCCACGCTCGTGGTTTCGATCTTACTGTCGAGATCGAAAGTGCAAAAGAACTTGAAGCTGAAGCCAAAGCATTGGCATCTCCCGATGATGATGATCCCGGGAGCATGAGCAGGTACTGTCACACCTCCTTTTTCCCGAAAGAGTGGGATAAGGGAGTTTTTCCAATTTAAGTGACATTATCGAAAATGGGATTATTTATTATTCAGAGTCGCCACTTGGAATAATTTATGGTGTCCCAAGTCACCAATTTATTTTAAATCCCAAATCGAGAAATATTGACTCTGTTTTAAAAGTCTACGAAACTAAAAGATCGGGTAAGGAATTCTGTTAACCCGGGAGAAGGTGTTAGGCACTCCCGAATTTCGTGGTTCTAGCACGGTCATTTAATGATTTATACTTAGCCTAAATTTTTAATTACTGATTTTAAATACCTATGTGCATTCACATTTTTACCGCTTCTTATTATTCAATTTATCTAAAGGATTATCTTAATGGGAGTTACGCGTACGTATACTCGTTTCATTTTGATGCGTCAAAAATTATGTCACGCGTACGTGTACACAATTCGTGATATTGATTTATTTAAGAAAAATAATCAAAGTCGCGCGAACGCGTACCTTGATTTTATTTATTTTTTAAAAATCGTAATTATGTCACGCGAACGTGTGCAAAATCACAATGATAAATTAAATTGCGCCTAAAGCAAGCTACAATGTTCAAAATTATTTTTTCTTAAAGCTAATTTGAGATTATTGTAAGGCCGGGAGTTACGGATTTATTGAACTATTGTGAAAAAGTGAAGCAGATCTATTATGGAAAAGTGGACTAGTTTTAATCTTATTTTTACATAGGCCACAATACTTAAACTATTCGATCAAATTTTTTAAGTCATTCAATAAATTTAGAACAAACACATCTTGACAAAGAACTCCTAAAGACCGAATTTTTAGATTTTAGAAATCAGACAAATTTCATGATCCGATCTTCCTTTGAACAAAATTATTTGTGTCTTAAGTCACTTTAACATGGATTTTTCCTCCTATAAATTATATTGGATCAACAACGAACAATGAAAGATTCATGACTTAATTATTTATCGAACTAGCTTCTCTATAAAATTAAACCACCAAATTACTGAAGAAACTTACCAAAGCAGAAGCACTATTATTCCTTTGGGTAAAATAAAAAAACATGTTCGTTCTAAAAAAAGACTTTTAACAAATAAAGGTGTCAAACTAATTTATGTCAATTCTATAATTGTAGTAACCACACGATTAAACTCAAAGATCAAAAGATTAACGTGCATCATATCCAAAATCTTTAAAATAGATATGCGTCATAACAAAAACGGGTCCTTAATGTGATCTATTTGATAAAGTTAATACTTCCGATAGAACTTCCTAATACCAAAAAAAGAAAGCAAAAAGCTTAAAACAAATATACTTGCTTTTTCAACAACTCCACCAAAGATTTGTTCCCTCACAAGATTTTACATATATGAATAAAACCTTATGCTTTCTTTAATAAATAATTAATGCCAATATCTCATAAAACTAAATACAAATTAATGATATTATAAACTCAAAGTAGATACACATGAAAAGTAAAATATAAAAGCAATAGTGACATGGATCTAAAATACTCAAATCGTAGGGAAATGGAAAGAGCAATGAAAGAGAGAAAGAAACGCACCTTAAGCGATGAAACCTTTCAAATATATATAGATAAGAAAATTCCAAATAAATCGTCTCGTACAATAGAGGAGATTAAACCCAATGCAAAACAGAGAATCGAAACTGAAGACGACAAACAGAAACTCTGACAACCTCGAACTCGGATGCACGAACGAAATCTCGAACTCTGTCTTCAAATTAAATAACTTAAACTATTCCAAATGAATCTAGACTATAAAAGAACAATGGTTTTTTTTAGTACTAATGTTTTTGTCCAGATTTTTCTCACCTCTTTTTTTTTTTCTCTATCTCATTCTCTTCTTTAAATAGGAGAAGAATTGAGGTCTTTTCCCTCACATGTCAAAAACTTCAAAAAGGGATCATAAGGGATGGGGTTTAGACGTGTGAAGTGAGGGAGTGAGAAATGGGGTTTGGAGGAGGGAATGGTGGGAGGTTAATTTGTGAGGGAGTTGGAGACGTGAGGGAGTTGGGAAAAAATTTGGAGTTTAGTAAAAAAAAAACTTAATAATTGGGAAATTAGGGGATTGGGATTGTTATTAGCAAATATCAAATTTTGAGATAAAAGTTGTTAACAAACTTTATCTTTGTAATGTTAACTTCATTTTGCTTTTTTTCAATAAAAAAATAATAATTATAATAAATTAAGATAAGAATATTAACCAACATGTCTTACAATATAGGAAATCTAAATATCTACATGTACTTTAAATTATACTAAGAAAGATTCTATAGCTTACTTATTAGAATTCTAATTAAAAATATATATATATATATATATATATATATATATATATATATATATATATATATATATATATATATTTGATTTTCTTTTTGAAATAAAATTTATACTCTAAGAATATGATTATTTTTGTAGTTTTTTTTATTTACTTATAAAACCTATTAAGAGTAAGATAAAAGTTTAAAATATTAAGATTAGACCTAAAAGAAATATCTACACTAAAATAGTATAAAATTTGAGTGTGGTAAAAAATTAGTTGTTCACAACATGCCCTCTTTGCTTGAAAACATGAAGAGTTTTCAGGCAAAGAAAAATGAACAAGGTGACTGATGTTTGACCTCACTATTATTTAACAAATAAAAGAAGTCAAAAGAAAAAGATGTGACCGAGCCTTGGTTTTAGGCAGCCTACATATCCCGGGTTATAAGGGAATCAGGTCACGTGTAGTTCAAGTAGAAGAAGAGTGATGGAATATGCTTAGATGGAGAGTCCACTGAGGTTCCGTCGAGGTTCCGATCCGCGGTTCCTACTATTACATCAAAATAAAAAGAAAATTACATATCTTGAAATCTAAGAGTTAAAAAATGCCAATCTAAATGCCATCTGGAGTCTTATCTTGATTCTTGAGTTGCTTCTCCTATTGACTTTAGACTGAAACTTGGTGCTCTCGATGTAGCAGACTATGAAATACTCTCACAGGCTTGTTTCTTGATCAGATGATGAGAAGATGGATCTTGAGACCCTGTGTCTCCGCATACATTATGTCAAATCTGGTCGCGACTGGTATTGGGATCAACATTCCATTTTCTCCGAAAAGATCTAGAATCCTATTTTTTTGCACATCCAAATCGTGCTTTGCAGACAAACCTACAAGCCATCACAAACAAACAAAACGAACAAAAATTTTCTGCCCCAGTTTGCACTAGGAAATTTTTGTGAGTTATTGAAAACACATTAAACTATCTTTGCTATTGCAGAACAAAGAATTGAAAAAGACACACTTTTTTTAAAAAAATAATAAGGGATGTCGTACCCAGTGTTAACAAGAATGCAGGCAACCAGGGGATGTAGTACCCTGTGTTGACGATAAAATGAGGCTCGTGGTACTCTAGGATGCTACTAGGGAATGTCGTACCCTATGTTGGCAGAAAAATGCAACCAAGGGATGTACTACCCTGTATTGGCAATAAGATGAGGCACATGACACTCTGAGATGATACTAGAAAATGTCATACCCTATGTTAGCAATAATAAATACAACCAGGGGATGTGTACCCTGTGTTGACAATAAAATGAGGCTTGCGGTGCTTTAAGATGATACTAGGGAATGTCGTACCCTATGTTGGCGGAAAGTAATGCAGCCAAGGGACGTAGTACCCTATGTTAGAAATAAAATGAGGCTCGTGGCACTCTGAGATGCTACTAGGGAATGTCTTATCCTATATTAGCAACGAGAAATACAACCTGGGGATGTAGTACCCTGTGTTGGAAATAAGATGATGCTCGTGGCTCTCTGAGATGCTACTGGGGAATGTCATACCCTATGTTGGCAATAAAATGAAACCAGGGGATGTAGTACCCTGTGTTTGCTATAAGATGAGGCTCGTGGCTCACTGAGATTCTACTAGGGAATGTCGTACCCTATGTAGTCAAAAAGTAATGCGACCAGGGGATGTAGTACCCTGTGATTGGAAATGAGATGCAGCTAGAGAATGTAGTATCCAGTGTTGGCAATAAGTAATGTGACCAGGGGATGTGGTACCCTATGTTGAAGACATCGTATTGATTCCCTATAATGAAACTAAGAATAACATGATTATATGTATATTAGAAGAAAACCAAGGATTTGAGAACTTCACTTGGTGGTGTTCGTCTTTTCACAAACTGTTTCCTAAAATTGTTCTGTTCCTGTTCTGAATAAAGAAATATTCATAAGTTTTTAAAATGGTGGTCAGTTTGTGGCCTTGATCTCTTGGGCGACTTGACCTTGTGTCTATTACACTTGTTAGAAAAACTGACTCCATCGATGGTCGTACAAATTGCCTGGAGATTCTGTCATTGTTTCTGGTGATGTTCTTTCTCAATATAGAACCTGACTATTTTGCGCCTATCACCATTTATGTTTATGGTGCAAACAACCTTTCTCCCAGAACAACTTTTAACTGAGTAACTTTCGTTGACCCTTGACACATTGTTCAGTCCTTCAAGCCTTTTGCTTGTCAGGGAAGCTCAAAGATGGCTTTATGCCTTTGCCCATAATGTTCATGCCCAGAAAGTTTAGCTTCATATAACAGGAAAACTGTAACCAATTTTTGCGGCCTTTTCTTTGCTTTGCTTTGATGACATTTGTTGACCCATGTCACTGAATGGGTTTTGAAGATTGACAAATGTTTACAATTTGAACCAGGTCCATCAAAGCATACACACCTGAACGGAGCAGTTGGCATAAGAATCGTACAAGCATAGGAGATATCAGTGATTGCTGAGTATCAAAGAATTAAGAGGATGTCTCCTAATACGAAAATATTGCAAACTGATGAAGATGACAGAAGTTGAATTCAGCTAGGACAGAAATAAAGGAAGGAAGTTGAGTTATATTTGAACTCGTTTACTCAAGTATAGTTGGATCAGAAATAAACTATGGACTCAACAACTGACTCTAAAAATACTCAAAGTATTACTGCTGAAATTCATTGACGCACAAAGACTAAATTGAATCAATTTCTGAAAGCAAAATTCCCAGATATTTGCAAGCAGAAGTATTGTGCAAAGGCTACAATTCAACTAGAAGAAACAGTTCCATCTATTTATCAGTGAGTCTAGTTTGTTGTAGTAGGAGTTTTAACATTGTATCTTTTCAGCTTTAATAGAAGCAATTGTAATAGGTACACATTGTTCAAGTTAGAGTTAACTTGAAGCTTGTAGAAATTAGGTAGAGTCTAGTTACTACGAAGGGATTAGAGTTAGTCCTAGGATTACAAAAGAGTTTATTTTGTAAGTCCGTTTGGCTCAGAGTTTTAGTGAAGAGTTTGAGCAAAATCCTACTGAGGAGTAGGTCGTGGTTTTTTCACCTTTTGAGCGAGGTGTTTTCCACGTAAAAATCTCTGCGTTTTTACTTCACTGCTTTTATTATTCCGCAATAGTAGAAGTTGGAACACGAAGAAGAACCAGGTTCTTCTAGAGAGACAGCACTCAAAAAATTGGATACCACACAAATTAACCTATCTTTGTGTGGTATTGACGTCTAAAACATCAATTGGTATCAGAGCAAGTTATTCTTGAAAAGTATAACACCTTGGAAAAGATCAAGATGAGTGCACCACCTGGGAATCGGGAAGGTCAATTAACTGCAAGGCCACCACTCTTCAATGGCCAGTACTATTCTTGGTGGAAGAATAGAATGAAGGACCACCTTATTGGAGAGGACTATGAACTCTGGGACATAGTCACTGATGGACCACTTGCAACAATGAAGAAAACTGCTGAAGGTGTAGATGTACCTAAGACTAGGGCTGACTGCACGGCTGAAGATCTGAAGAAATGGGAGAAGAATGCCAAAGCAAAGAAGTGGCTAGTGTGTGGATTAGGACCAGATGAATACAATAGAATCCAAAGCTGCACCACTGCCAAGGAAATCTGGGATACTCTACAAGTAGCCCATGACGGAACAACTCAAGTGAAGAGGTCTAGAGGTACACTACTATACTCTCAGTATGAAAACTTCACTATGAAATAAGGAGAGATAATTCAGGAAACGTACACAAGGTTCACAACCTTGACAAATGTACATAAGGTTCACAACCTTGACAAATGAACTCAAGTCTCTTGGAAGAATCATACTTGAAGAATACAAGGTAGAGAAGATCTTGACAAGGGTTCTGCCTATCTCCTGGGAAAGCAAGATCACTGCTATCCAGGAATCCAAAAATATGGCAACCTTTAGACTGGATGAGTTGATTGGAAACCTCACTGCTTATGAACTCAGAAGGCAAACCATAAGGATGGATGCCCCAAAGAAGGAGAGAAGTCTAGTACTGAGGATCACTGAGGGACCTGATCTGGAGGAGGATGAGATAGCCATGATAACCAAAGAATTCATAAACTTTCTCATGAGGAAAAAGGGCATCTCCAGGGGAGGAAACTTCAACAAGGCAAAGGCACCAGAAAGGTCAGCTAATGAGCGATGCTACAAGTGTGGAAAGACTGATCATCTCATCAAAAATTGTCCTCAGTGGGAAGTAAAATGGAGGAAGGAAAGATAAGAGAGAAGGAACAGGAGAAAGGAACAGGTTCAACCCAAGAAAAACACAACAAAGGTTATGGTTGCGGCTTGGGGGGAAAGTTCAGATGAAGAATCAGAAGATGGGGAGACTAAAGATCAAGCTCTCATGGCAATTGGAGAATCTGATGAGGAGACTTATGAAGAACCAGAGGTAAGTATCTCACAACTTAAAACTAAAATAAAGTTTTTATCTAAGGGGAAACTCTATGAGTTGCTACTTGACTTCATAGATGATTCTGAGGAAACAACCAAAGAGAAGGATCAACTATCTAAAGAGTGTGTAATGCTAAAAAAAAAATGCATGGACCTGGAAATAAGGGTCAGTGAATCTGAAAAGAAAAACACTGTCTTGATGAACCAGGTTCATCCACTCGAAACTGAGATTCTAGAGCTAAAATCTGAAAACTTAAAGTTAAGACTAGGATCCAGTAAAAAGGTAGTTGATCACTCTCATGTTGTGTTAGAAGAAGACTTAGGTAAAGTGAAAGATAAAATGTATGCCAAGGATGAGCAGATAAGATCTCTTAAAGAAGATCTTGGCTAAGTCAAACATGAATTAGATCGAACCTGTAAATGGAATAAATCCTCTGACGCTCTGATATGGCTTCAAGAGAATCATAGTAGCAACAGGAGAGGGATTGGCTTTGGAAGTCAATTGCCCAAGTGGGATCCCAAAAACAAGTATCTCACTCTTCCTGAGAATAAAATCTGCACCCATTGTGGTAAGACTGGACACTACAAATATGAGTGTACTGCAAAAGAACAGGCCAGTCAAAAAAATGAGAGGTTTCAAAAAGGGAAAAACTGGTTGCCAAATTGGGCCAGAAAATTTTTTATTCATCCATTCTCTCATAGAAAAGGACCCAAACTAGTTTGGGTTCTTAAGACTAACCTTTGATTCCTTTTGTAGGTTCAAGTGAGAAGAGGCAGCCAGATTTGGTACTTGGATAGTGGCTGCTCAAAGCATATGACTGGGAACATGGAACAATTCCTTTCACTTAAAAGTCTCAAAGGAGGAAATGTCTCCTTTGGAAATGGAAAGAAAGGTGAAATCATTGGGGTTGGTAAGGTAGGTAAGGATGATACACGATCTATTGAACATGTGTATCTAATAGATGGCTTGAAATATAGTCTGATCATTGTATCACAACTATGTGACAGAGGTAACCTGGTAGCTTTTACTTCCACAAAATATTTTGTGATTAACCTGCTTACTGACAAGATTGTTTTGCAGGGAAAAAGAATGAATAACATCTATGTCATAGATTTGTCCACACTGTCTGAAAAGGAACTCACTTGTCTAAGTGTGTTGGACAGTAATCCCCTCCTGTGGCACAAACGACTTGGTCATGAAAGTCTAACTCAGCTTTAGAAACTAGTCTCTAAGGACTTAGTGGTAGGACTTCCTAACATTAAGTTCAAGGANNNCTTAACAAACTAGTCTCTAAGGACTTAGTGGTAGGACTTCCTAACATTAAGTTCAAGGAATACAAAGTTTGTGAGACATGTGCCAGGGGGAAGCAGGTAAGGTCCTCTTTCAAAAGTAAGAAAATAGTCAGTACCACCAGGACGTTGGAACTGGTTCATATGGATCTATGTGGTCCTATGAGAACTCTGAGTAGAGGTGGTAAGAGATATGTGATGGTGCTAGTTGATGATTATTCAAGGTTCACTTGGACCTTATTCCTGGCATCTAAGGATGAAGCATTTGATATGTTCACCTCATTTGTTAAGAAAGCTCAAAATCAATTGGGACATCAACTGGTATCAATAAGATCTGACCATGGTACTGAGTTTGAGAATACCAAGTTTGTTGAGTTCTGTGATGAACACGGTGTCAATCACAACTTTTCTGCTCCTAGAACCCCACAGCAAAATGGGGTTGTTGAAAGGAAAAACAGAACTCTTGAAGACATGGCAAGAACCATGCTTCTATCTAGCAAACTACCTCACAATTTCTGGGCTGAAGCAATAAACACTGCTTGTTACATAATCAATAGATGCATGACCAGACCTCTGGTAGAGAAAACTCCCTATGAATTACTTAAAGGGAGAAAGCCCAACATATCCCATCTTAGGGCTTTTGGATGCAAGTGTTATGTGCATAATAATGTCAAAGATTCTCTAGGAAAATTTGATCCCAGAAGTGATGAGGGAGTGTTCTTGGGATATTCAACACATAACAAAATTTATAGAATATACAATAAAAGAACTATGTGTGTAGAAGAAAGTGTACATGTTGTCTTTGATGAAACTAACACTTTATCTGAGAGACAAGAACCAGAAGACGAGGAGCTTGGACTGGTGAGGAGAAATGACCACATTGAAGCACCTATGGCAGATAAAACAGGTGATGGACCAGGTTCAACAACCCCACGCAACTCGACAGGAGGAATTCTACATGAAAATACTGGCCCTGATCCTGTTCCACAACTACAAGACAACATGGAACAATCCAGAAGTGAACAACTGGTACTCAAACCACACAGATATCAGAGTTCTCACCCTCTTGAGAACATCATAACAGACTTGAGATCTGGAATCAAAACTAGATCCTCCTTGAAAAATCTGTGTGCGTTTGATGCATTTCTATCCTTGATTGAACCAAAGAACATTGTTGAAGCCCTGCAAGATGCTGATTGGGTAACAACCATGCAAGAAGAGCTGAATCAATTTGAGAGGAGTCAAGTATGGCACTTGGTACCCAGGCCACTAGACAGATCAGTAATTGGCACCAAGTGGGTCTTCAGGAACAAGCTCGATGAGGATGGAACTGTTACAAGAAATAAGGCTAGACTGGTTGTTCAAGGATACAACCAAGAAGAGGGAATTGACTATGATGAGACCTTTGCTCCTGTGGCAAGATTGGAGGCAATCAGACTTCTTATAGCATTTGCTGCACACATGGAATTCACTCTTCATCAGATGGATGTAAAGAGTGCCTTTCTTAATGGCTATTTGAAGGAAGATGTATTTGTAAAACAGCCTCCTGGTTTTGAAAGCAAAGAGTCACCTGATCATGTATATAAACTTGACAAGGCTCTCTATGGTCTCAAGCAAGCGCCTAGAGCTTGGTACGAGAGATTGTCAAAATTCCTGCTGGAACATGGGTACAAACGAGGCAAGATAGACAGTACTTTGTTCCTAAAGGAAAAAGGAAAAGATCTTCTGATTGTGCAAATATATGTTGATGATATCATATTTGGGGTAGCTACTGAAAAGCTTAGCAAGGAATTTGCTACATTAATGGGGAGTGAGTTTGAAATGAGTATGATGGGTGAGCTAACCTTCTTCTTAGGTTTGCAAATCAAACAAAATCCATATGGCACAATGATACATCAACAGAAGTATGTGAAAAAACTCCTCAAGAAATTCAAAATTGAGGTTTCAAAGGAGATAGATACCTCAATAGCCACAGCTACAAAATTGGATGTGGATGAACCTGGTTCATCCGTTGATCAGAAGACATACAGAGGGATGATTGGGTCTCTACTCTATCTTACTGCAAGTAGACCTGATATTGTGTTCAGTGTAGGACTATGTTCTAGGTTTCAAGCCAATCCAAAGGAGTCCTACCTCACTGCAGTAAAAAGAATTTTAAGATATCTGAAGGGCACCACTGATCTATGCCTTCGGTATCCTAAAGGTAGTAATTTTGACCTTGTACGATATGCTGATGCTGATTATGCAGGTTTCCTGGTTGACAGGAAAAGTACTTCTAGCATGGCTCACTTTTTGGGCTCCTTCCTTGTCTCTTGGGCCACCAAGAAACAAAATTCAGTAGCCTTGTCTACTGCTGAGGCTGAATATGTGGCTGCAACCTCTTGCTGTGCCCAGTTGCTATGGATCAAGCAACAACTCCTGGACTTTGGTATAGATGTGGGATGCATTCCTATTTATTGTGATAACACTAGTGCAATTAGTATGACTAAGAACCCGGTTCATTACAAGAGAACTAAGCACATAGATGTTAGGCACCATTTCCCGAGGGATAACTATGAAAATGGAATGATCTCAATCGAATTCTGCGCTATTGATCGTCAAATTACTGATATATTTACCAAAGCATTGAGTAGGGAGAATTAGGAGAGAAACATGCTTGAATTAGGGATGATTAAGATCACCTAATTGAAAAAAAAAACTGAAAAATTGAAAAAAGAAGAAGTTTTCTTTGGCTAGAAAATTTTAATTAAGTACTTAATCAGATTAATCATTGCTCAGTACTATGTCTTTATTGCCATACTCTTATGCCATGTTTTGATATGACTTACTGGTCACTAATAAAATTTTCCTATCTCTGCAAATTGAGGCTTGACCAAGACGATTCTGAAATGATGAACCTGGTTCATCGTGCTGGTTCATCTGAAAGGCGAGGTATGTGTTCTACACTCTGCACACTTTGAAATACAAATAATTAAATCATGAGCAGAACTCTACCCAAACTCAAAATCTTCAAAAGCCTATCCAATTGACTTTGAACCAGTTCCGTTTCAACAAGAATCCTCACCAAATTAAAATACCTAGATTTTAGAGAAGCCTTAACCGTCAATGCAAAACTAAAAGTTTATTCAAGACATCCCCTCCCTTACAAAACCATTTCCAAATTTTCAATGACTCAGGTAACATCTATCCCAAGTCCTTCTTCTGAGGTCATCTCTGATGTTGCTGAAAAACTTAGAAAATAGGTTCATACTGGTTGGGTCTGTAATAGATGTGGAGTTGCCGGAAACAATAAGAATAGGTGGTAAAAATTAAATAAATAAAAAAAATGAGAGTGAGGGAGTACAGAGTAATGAGAAAGGGAAAAGGGAAAGAAGTGGCTGATTCTTCACCCACCTCTAAATCTGTTAGAATGGCTATTCGTGGAGCTGAGCCGGAAAAGGAGGAAGAAAGTAGCAAAAACGCAGGGGGAAGTGAATCAGGAGAAACCGCTGAAGGGTTAGTAAATTTAGGAAAGCACACAGATGAACTTGGTTCATCTACTGAGGAAACCCTGGCGGATCTGCTGAAAATGTTAGGCGATAATTACAATTCAAATAAGAAAAGAACTCCTAAAGCTCAAACGTCTGGAACAACAAGAGAAAGTAAGAAAAGAAAAGCTGCTCCTTCTGAGACTTCTAATATTTCTCTTCCAAGAGAAGAAATACAAGGAGCAAGGTAAAGCAAGGTGACGACGAGTTGAAGAGAGCTTTAGAGGAGAGTAAGAAGAAAAGAGTGGAAAAAGGGAAAGAAAAGGTTGTTGAGCCTATTGAGGCTGTTGAAGTGGATGGGATGGACCTGGTCCATCAAAGTGAAAAATGGCAGAGGTAGAGGTTCATACCCCTAAGCCCAAGAAATTCAAAACTTCCTATAAGAAGTCTTCATCTGTTTCTAAGTCTGCTGAACCATATATCTTGGCTAAATGAACCAGGTCGGCAATTCTTCTAAGCCTTAATTTCCTAGCCTGCCTAGAACTTTCAGTGACCCAGATTCAGAATTTTTTGTTTGTTGCTCATGTTTTAACTATTTTTGTTTCATTTTATGGATTGTGGCAGAATCGTGTTCTCTCTATTAATTAAATCTTATACTTTTTGCTCTGATTCAGTATCTCTATTTTTTGGCAGTTTGAATTCTTAGTTGATTATTGATGATTAATCCATGATTGCATATGCAGTTGCCTAAGTGGCCATGAGAAAGTGTTAAAAATCTAGGATTCACACAATTTATTTTGCAACTTTTCGATGATGCCAAAAGGGGGAAGATAGGTTGTGCTCTGAACATGTGATATTTATAACCTAATGAACCTGTTTCTCAATGATTAATGCTTAAAAATATACAAAGTTTTTTAAGTGTATATTGGATAAAAGCACAGAGTTTGTCATCGTCAAAATGGGGGAATTTGTTGGCCCATGTCACTGAATGGGTTTTGAAGATTGACAAATGTTGACAAGTTGAACCAGGTCCATCAAAGCATACACACCTGAACGGAGCAGTTGGCATAAGAATCGTACAAGCATAGGAGATATCAGTGATTGCTGAGTATCAAAGAATTAAGAGGATGTCTCCTAATACGAAAATATTGCAAACTGATGAAGATGACAGAAGTTGAATTCAGCTAGGACAGAAATAAAGGAAGGAAGTTGAGTTATATTTGAACTCGTTTACTCAAGTAGAGTTGGATCAGAAATAAACCATGGACTCAACAACTGACTCGATAAATACTCAAAGTATTACTGCTGAAATTCATTGACGCACAAAGACTAAATTGAATCAAGTTCTGAAAGCAAGATTCCCAGATATTTGCAAGCAGAAGTATTGTGCAAAGGCTACAATTCAATTAGAAGAAACAGTTCCATCTGTTTATCAGTGAGTCTAGTTGGTAGTAGTAGGAGTTTTAACATTGTATCTTTTCAGCTTTAATAGAAGCAATTGTAATAGATACACATTGCTCAAGTTAGAGTTAACTTGAAGCGTGTAGAAATTAGGTAGAGGCTAGTTACTACGAAGGGATCAGAGTTAATCCTAGGATTACAAAAGAGTTTATTTTGTAAGTCCGTTTGGCTCAGAGTTTTAGTGAAGAGTTTGAGCAAATCCTACTAAGGAGTAGGTCGTGGTTTTTTCACCTTTTGAGCCAAGTGTTTTCCACGTAAAAATCTCTTTGTTTTTACTTTACTACTTTTATTATTCTGCAGCAGTAGAAGTTGGAAGACCAAGAAGAACCAGGTTCTTCTAGAGATACAGCACTCGAAAAATTGGATACCACACAAATTAACCTATCTTCTTGTGTGGTATTGACGTCTAAAACAACAACATTAGACTGAAAGGGACTCAAAAAGAATGGTAAGAAAGAAAACAAGAAAGTAAACTAATAGGTATTACAACTTAATCAAGAAGAATACCTTTCAGAGAAGAAAAATAAAAATGAAAAGGACTTATCTGGAGGAATATGCTGACTTCAATTATCATGACATGCACTTTGGACTGGATGCCTGATCCGTTTTAACCGTCTAATTCTCAAAATCCATTGTAAACTTCAATTCGAAACTGAGTTATTTGTCTTAACCATGCTTGTGCCGGGATATATGAAGGCCTAAATCGATCAACGATGCCCTTTGTGGGTTTTCACCAATTGACCTCTCTCATTTGTCTTTCTCTCAACTCACTATCGCCTTATAGTGCCCGTGAAGGTTTTCACCAATAAGACTCTCTCATTTTATTTTTCTCTATTTACAATGGCCGAGGCATCACCGTGATATACCAACTTAGCATTTTCGAAAGTTGATCAAAAGGTCTTAAAAGGGAAAGGTAAAAAGAACTATCCAACTAAATTACAACTTTTGAAACCATTTTGACGAAAAACCGTCAAAAAATAAAATAAAATCATGTCCCAGTTTCTTTGAATACTGGGAAATGTAGATTTTTGTTTTACTGTGACCGAACCCCAGAGTGAGGCTGCCTACGTATCCTTTCGGAATCAGGTCGGACGTAGTTCAATTAACATGAACTTGTTTTGGTGATTTTTTTTAATTATTTTATTATTATTTTTATTTATTTTTCTTTAATTATTTTTACGTACATTGGTTCCAAAAGAGGGGAAAACAAAGAAATATAAACAAGGCTTCAAAGGGCTAACTAGGGTTAAACAGTGTTTGGGTAGCGAGAATGATGCATGTTAGATATAGTATCTCTTGACCGCATCTGCGTTGACGGATATATCAGTCACCTTTCCTTCTATATCTGCCAAGTGTAGAGCTCCTTTTGACAATACTTTCTTGATGAGGTAAGGACCTTGCCAATTCGGGGCGAACTTTCCTTTTGCTTTTTCCTGGTGCGGAAAGATACATTTCAAAACAAGTTGTCCTACCTCAAATTGTCTTGGGCGCAATTTCTAGTTGGAAGCGCGTGCCATTCTTTGTTGGTATAATTGACCAAAACAAACTGCTTCCAAACGTTGTTCATCAATTAAACTCAATTGTTCCAATCGAGACTTGACCCAGTCAGCATCTTCGATCCCTGCTTGAACAATGATTCGGAGAGAGGGAATCTCAACTTCAGAAGGTATGACCGCTTCAGTGTCATAAACTAACAAGTAGGGCATTGCGCCAACTGATGTACAGACAGTTGTCCGATATCCCAAAAGAGCAAAGGGCAGTTTCTCTTGCCATTGTCTAGACCCTTGGACCATCTTCCTAAGAATATTCTTGATGTTCTTATTCGCAGCTTCAACTACTCCATTAGCTTTAGGTCGGTAAGGAGTAGAATTGCGATGCTCAATTTTAAATTATTCACATACCTCCTTCATCAGATGACTATTCAGAGTAGCAGCATTATCTGTGATAATGATTTTTGGAATACCAACACGATAGATGATGTTGGAGTGAAAGAAGTCTACCACTTCTTTCTTGGTGACTGCCTTCAATGTAATAGCTTCCACCCATTTGGTGAAGTAATCAATTGCAACCAAGATGAATCTGTGCCCATTTGAAGATTTTGGCTCGATTGGGCCGATGACGTCCATTCCCCAAGCAACAAAAGGACAAGGAGCCTACATAGGATATAACTCTGAAGGAGGCGAGTGAATCAAATCACTGTGAATCTGACACTGGTGGC
>ML352598.1:0-29688 GCA_005239505.1 Nicotiana paniculata | reverse complement strand
AATTTTAGTTTTAATTTTCATTAGTAAAATTACCTACATGAGATATTTAATTAGTATATTAAATTTTTATTTTGGTATCAGATTCTTATTTTTCTTTATCTAGCAAAATTTGAATTTTGTGATCATCTTCATATTTTGAGAGTTTTCATCATAACTTTAAGAACCTTCTAATCTCAAGTTTAAATAGTCTTTTCCTTAATTTTTCTTTCTTTTGCTATAATGTTATCTAATATGTAATATTATCACGTTTTCATATAATTTTTTAAATTAAATTTACTGTTTATTTAATATTCTTGTTCACTGCTATTTTTTAATATATTATAAATAGATATGTAACTATTTGATATTAAATTATATATTTATTTTATTTTTAAATTATTTAAATTATTAATAATATTAATAAGTATTGTATACTTGCTTTATTTTATTTTCTAAAGTAATTCTTAGTATAAATATTATCACATTATTTCTAATTTATTTTTAGTTATTTAATTTTTTAATTTTTTCCTTATTTATTAGACTTTAGTTATGTAGCCTTATCCACATGCATGCCATTTCTTATTATAATTAAAATTAAATTTCACATCTAAAATTTAACTAAGTTTTAACCTTCTTTTTTGTAGGATGAAGTTTTTGATTTTTTTCTCTATTTGTTCCTTAGTTTTGCTATTATATTGTTCAATACTTAATTTTATTACATTGTCATGTGTCTTTTCATTAGCTTGTCTAAATTTAATATCTACTTGTACCATGTTAAGATTTGTTCTTATTAAGTTTAATTTTTTATTATATAAAAACTGTTTATTACGTATAAAATATTTGTTTACCCGATTTGTCAATACTAATATGACTTTATTATTTGGTCGAGATAAGAATGTCGCATCGAAGAGCCAGAACGTCGAGTTCGAAATCAAACCCTCTTTTTAGATCGAGGTCGACATCAATCGAGGCCAGAAAGAGACAGACTCCGAGTAACATCGGCGTAGCTTTATAACGAAAAGGACGAGATATCTGTGATTGGTCGAGGATCGTGGCGTGAATCTCGGAACGGATTAATCTATGGTGGTTAATCAGCTGTTAATATGATTTCCTACTATAATTAGAAGTGTACCTTAGTTAGGACTCCTCTATTATATAAAAAGGAATTCCATTCATTTGTAATCGTCATTATTCACTGATAAAAATATATAAACTCGTTAATTTCTTGATATTTCCCTTACTGTTCATCAGAGTTGCTTTAACATTTACTGTTCTTACTATTCCACCTCCAGACTATCCAAAATCGAGGTCAAGGCTTTGCTTACATACTGGTTTGATTTATTTTATTGTCTAATTCATCCATTTACTTTCTTGTTTATCAATTGGTATTGAACGAAATCACATATCTTTAAAACCACAATATAATTTTAATTGTAATCCAAATTTTAGGGTAAACAGTTTGGCGCCCACGGTGGAGCTAAGGATAATAGTGATTGTTCAGTGCTGATTCTGATAACACACATTATTTTACGCTTTTTCTTGTCAAGTATCTTTGCTTTCAGGTTAAAACATGCCAAACTCACAAAACAAACCCACACATGGTGACAATGGCCTCGGATTTTATGGGAAAAATGACAATGAAATTACTCTAGGAGTGGAGGTGCCACAGGCTGATCTCGGGGGAGCACCGGTTGCAAAACCTGTCGACGTTAGTTCGAACGTTGCCTTAAACGTAGATTTGGGCGCAGACCCCGAAGGGAGTGTACGTAGAGAAGGCCTATCTAGTGGCCAAGGTGCACAGGGCAGGGGAGATGGAGAAGTTAGTCTCCAGGTAATATTCAAAATGCTACAGGCTCAGCAAGCGGCTATTGCACAGCTACATAATCAACATAGAACCCCGAGTGGGGTCGAACCTGAAGCCACCCGCTGTGCCGAGCCAGTACCAGAGAAGTCGAATAATAATGAATCAGGTACGGATCCTGCAATAATGAAAATGCTCGAGGAACTCACCAAAAGGATTGAGTCGTGGGAAAAGAAAATTGAAGCTAATGATAAGAAAGTGGAAACATACAACTCCCGAGTCGATCAGATACCCGGAGCACCGCCTATTTTGAAAGGGATAGATTCAAAAAAATTGGTACAGAAGTCGTTTCCCCCAAGTGAGGCTCCGAAGCCCATTCCTAAAATATTTCGCATGATAGATATACCTAAGTACAATAAGACCACCAATCCCAATGAGCATGTTACCTCGTATACATGCGCCATCAAAGATAACGATTTGGAAGATTATGAGATTGAATCTGTTTTATTGAAGAAGCTCGGAGAGACACTGTTAAGGGGGGGGAATGATTTGGTACCACAATCTACCGCCAAATTCCATTGACTCATTTTCCATATTAGCAGACTCTTTCGTAATGGCACATGCCGGGGCCATAAAGGTTGCGACAAGGAATCAGACCTTTTTAAAGTAAAACAATAGGATAATGATATGCTGAGCGATTTCGTATCCCAATTTCAAATGGAACGCATGGAGTTTCCACCGGTCACATATGATTGGGCCGTCCAAGCTTTCACTCAAGGTTTGAATGAACGAAGTTCGATAGCGTCGCGTCAACTGAAGCAAAATTTGATCGAATATCCAGCGGTGAATTGGGCCGATGTAAATAATTGGTACCAATCGAAGATCAGGGTTGAGGATGACCAATTAGGAACTCCCTCCTATTCAGTATCCAAACAAGTCCGCATCTAAAAATAAGAGGGACGTCGACAGGGATCCTCGGTCGAACAAAGACTGATAACAGCCGTATGTCACGGATCGCATGAACATCGGCCCGGGATGCAATTCCGCCCAGAATGATCGAACAAATGATCGAGGACCGAATTCTCGAGGACTTATGAGAAAAAGAAGTTTTGGTAAGTATGTCGATCCTACAGAGGCACCTCGGTTGTCCGAATATAATTTTAGTGTCGACGGATCGGGCATAGTATCGGCAATTGAAAGAATCAAAGATACTAGATGGCCCAGACCCATACAGACTGATCCTTCCCAAAGAAACCCCAATTTGATGTGAAAATATCAAGGCACGCATGGTCACATGATCGCGGATTAATCTATGGTGGTTAATCAGTTGTTAATATGATTTCCTACTATTATTAGAAGTGTACCTTAGTTAGGACTTCTCTATTTTATATAAAGAGGAATTCCATTCATTTGTAATCATAATTATTCACTGAGAAAAATATATACACTCGTTACTTTCTTGATATTTCACTTACTTTTCATCAGAGTTGCTTTATCATTTATTGTTCTTACTATTCCACCTCGAGACTATCCAAAATCGAGGTCGGGGCTTTGCTTACATACTGGTTTGATTTATTTCATTGTATAGTTCATCCATTTATTTTCTTATTTATCAATTGGTATTGAACGAAATCACATATCATTAAAACTACAATATAAGTTTAATTGTAATCCAAATTTTAGGGTAAACAGTTTGGCGCCCATTGTGGAGCTAAGGATAATAGTGATTGTTCAGTGCTGATTCTGATAACACACATTATTTTACGCTTGTTCTTGTCAAGTACCTTTGATTTCAAGTTAAAACATGCCAAATTCACAAAACACACCCACACATGGTGACAATTGCCTCCGATTTCAGGAGAAACATGACAATGTAATTACTCCAGGAGTGGAGGTGCCACAGGCTGATCTTGGGGGAGCACCGGTTACCAACCCAGTCGACGTCAGTTCGCACGTTTCCTTAAACGTAGATTTGGGCGCAGACCCCAAAGGGAGTGTAAGTAGAGAAGGCCGATCTAGTGGCCAAATTTCACCGGGCAGAGGAAATGGAGAAGTTAGTCTCCAGGTAATATTTGAAATGCTACAGGCTCAGCAAGCAGCTATTGCACAGCTACAGAATCAACATAGAACCCCGAGTGGGGTCGAACCTGAAGCCACCCGCCGTGCCGAGCCAGTACCAGAGAGGTCGCCTAATAATAAATCGCGGACAGATCCTGCAATAATGAAAATGATCGAGGAACCCACCAAAAGGATTGATTCGGGGGAAAAGAAAATTGAAGATAATGATAAGAAAGTGGAAACATACAACTCCCGAGTCGATCAGATACTGGGAGCACCGCCTATTTTGAAAGGGATGGATTCAAAAAAATTGGTACAGAAGTCGTTTACCCCAAGTGCGGCTCCAAAGCCCATTCCTAAAATGTTTCGCATGCCAGATATACCTATGTACAATAGGACCACCGATCCCAACGAGCATGTTACCTCCTATACATGCGCCATCAAAGATAACGATTTGGAAGATGATGAGATTGAATTTGTTTTATTGAAGAAGTTCGGAGAGACACTATTAAGGGGGCAATGATTTGGTACCACAATCTACAGCCAAATTCCATTGACTCATTTTCCATATTAGCAGACTGTTTCGTAAAGGCACATGTCGGGGCCATAAAGGTTGCGACAATGAAATCAGACCTTTTCAATGTAAAACAAAAGGATAATGAGATGCTGAGGGAGTTCGTATCCCGATTTCAAATGGAACGCATGGAGTTGCCACCTGTCACAGATGATTGGGACGTTCAAGCTTTCACTCAAGGGTTGAATGAACTAAGTCGATAGCGTCGCGTCAATTGAAGCAAAATTTGATCGAATATCCAGCGGTGAATTGGGCCGATGTATATAATTGGTAATAATCGAAGATCTGGGTCGAGGATGACCAATTAGAAACTCCCTCTTGTTCAGTGTATCCAAACAAGTCCGCATCTAAAAATCAGAGGGACGTCGATAGTGATCCTCGGTCGAACAAGACCAATAACAGTCGCACGTCGCGAATTGCAGGAACATCGGCCCGAGATGCAATTCCGCCCAGAATGATTGAAGAAATGATCGAGGACCGAATTCTCGGGGACTTATGAGCAAAAAAGATTTTGATAAGTATGTCGATCCTACAGAGGCACCTTGGTTGTCCGAATATAATTTTAGTATCGACGGATCGGGCATTGTATCGGCAACTGAAAGAATCAAATATACTAGATGGCCAGACCCATACAGACTACTCCTTCCCAAAGAAAACCCAATTTGATGTGAAAATATCAGAGCACGCATGGTCAGAGGACCGCAGATTAATCTATGGTGGTTAATCATCTTTTAATATGATTTCCTACTATAATTAGAAGTGTACCTTAGTTAGGACTCCTCTACTATATAAAGAGGAATTTCATTCATTTGTAATCATCATTATTCACTGATAAAAATATACACTCGTTACTTTCTTGATATTATACTTATTGTTCATCAAAGTTTCTTTATCATTTACCGTTATTACTATTCCACCTCGAGACTGTCCAAAATGTAGGTCAAGGCTTTGCTTACATACTAGTTTGATTTATTTTATTGTCTAATTCATCAATTTATTTTCTTGTTTATCAATTGGTATTGAACGAAATCACATATCCTTAAAACCACAATAGAAGTTTAATTGTAATCCAAATTTTAGGGTAAATGGTTTAGTGCCCACCGTGGAGTTAAGGATAATAGTGATTGTTCAGTCCCGATTCTGATAACACGCATTATTTAATACTTGTTCTTGTCAAGTATCTTTTCTTTCAGGTTAAAACATGCCAAACTCACAAAGCACACCAACACACGGTGACAATGACCTTGGATTTTACGGGGAAAATGATAATGTAATTACTCCAGGAGTCGAGGTGCCACATGCTGATCTCGGGGGAGAACCGGTTGCCAACGCAGTCGACGTTAGTTCACACGTTGCCTTAAACATAGATCTGGGCGCAGATCCCGAAGGGAATGTACGTAGATAAAGCCGATCTAGTGGCCAAGGTGCACAGGGTAGAGGATATGGAGGAGTTAGTCTCCAGGTAATATTCGAAATGCTATAGGCTCAGAAAGTAGCTATTGCATAGCTATAGAATCAACATATATAGAACCCCGAGTGGGGTTGAACCTGAAGCCGCCTGCCCTGCCGAGCCAATACTAGAGAGGTCGAATATTAATGAATTGGGGATGGATCCTACAATAATGAAAATGCTCGAGGAACTCTAAAAGTATTGAGTCGGGGAAAAAGAAAATTGAAGCTAATGATAAGAAAGTGGAAACATACAACTCCCGAGTCGATCAGATACCCGGAGCACCGCCTATTTTGAAAGGGATGGATTCAAAAAAAATTGTACAGAAGACGTTTCCCCCAAGTGCGGCTCCGAAGCCCATTCCTAAAATGTTTCGCATGCCAGATATACCTAAGTAAAATGGGACCACCAACCCCAACGAGCATGTTACCTCCTATACATGCGCCATCAAAGATAACGATTTAGAAGATAATGAGATTGAATGTGTTTTATTGAAGAAGTTCGGAGAGACACTGTTACGGGGGCAATGATTTGGTACCACAATCTACCGCCAAATTCCATTGAATCATTTTCCATATCAGCAGCCTCTTTCATAAAGGCACATGTTGAAGCAATAAAGGTTGCGACAAGGAAATCGGACCTTTTCAAAGTAAAACAAAAGGATAATGAGATGCTGAGGGAGTTCGTATCCTGATTTCAAATAGAACGCATGGAGTTGACACCGGTCACAGATGATTAGGCCGTTCAAGCTTTCACTCAAGGGTTGAATGAACAAAGTTCGATAGCGTCGCGTCAACTGAAGCAAAATTTGATCGAATATCCAGCGGTGAATTTGGCCGATGTACATAGTCAGTACCAATCGAAGATTAGGGTCGAGGATGACCAATTAGGAACTCCCTCCTGTTCAGTGTATCCAAACAAGTCCGCATCTAAAAATCAGAAGGACGTCGACAGGGATCCTCGGTCGAACAAAGACCAATAACAACCGTACGTCGCGGATCGCAAGAACATCGGCCCAGGATGCAATTCCGCCCAGAATGATCGAAGAAATGATCGAGGACCGAATTCTCGGGGACATATGAGCAAAAAATATTTTGATAAGTATGTGATCCTACAGAGGCACCTCAGTTGTCCAAATATAATTTTAGTATCGACGGATCGGGCATTGTATCGGCAATTGAAAGAATAAAAGATACTAGATGGCCCAGACCCATACAGATTGATCCTTCCCAAAGAAATCTTAATTTGATGTGAAAATATGATGGCACGCATGGTCACATGACCGCGAATTAATATATGTTGGTTAATCAGATGTTAATATGACTTACTAATATAAGTAGAATTGTACCTTAGTTAGGACTCCTTTATTATATAAAGAGGAATTCCATTCATTTGTAATCATCATTATTCACTGATAAAAATATATACACTCGTTACATTCTTGATATTTCACTTACTTTTCATCAGGGTTGCTTTATCATTTACTGTTCTTACTATTCCACCTCCAAACTATCCAAAATCGAGGTCAAGGCTTTGCTTACATACTGGTTTGATTTATTTAATTGTCTAATTCATCCATTTATTTTCTTGTTTATCAATTGGTATTGAACGAAATCACATATCCTTATAACCACAATATAAGTTTAATTATAATCCAAATTTCAGGGTAAACAATTTGGCGCACACCGTGGAGCTAAGGATAATAGTGATTGTTCAGTACTGATTCTGATAACACATATTATTTTACACTTGTTCTTGTCAAGTATCTTTGCTTTCAGTTTAAAACATGCCAAACTCACAAAACACACCCACACATGATGAAAATGACCTCGGATTTTACGGGAAAAATGACAATGTAATTATTCCAGAAGTCGAGGTGCCACAAGCTGATCTCGGGGGAGCACCGGTTGCCAACCTAGTCGACATTAGTTCGCACGTTGTCTTAAACGTAGATCTGGGCGCAGAGCCCGAAGGGAGTGTACGTAGAGAAGGCCGATCTAGTGGCCAAGGTGCACAGGGCAGAGGAGATGGTAGAGTTAGTCTCCAGGTAGTATTCGAAATACTACAGGCTCAGCAAGCAGCTATTGCACAGCTACAGAATCAACATAGAACCCCGAGTGGGGTCGAACCTGAAGCCACCCGCCGTGCCAATCTAGTACCAGAGAGGTCGAATAATAATGAATCGGGGACGTATCCTGCAATATTGAAAATACTCGAGGAACTCACCAAAAGGATTGAGTCGTGGGAAAAGAAAGTTGAAGCTAATGATAAGAAAGTGGAAACATACAACTCCCGAGTCAATCAGATACCTAGAGCACTACCTATTTTGAAAGGGATGGATTCAAAAAAATTTGTACAGAAGCCGTTTTCCCCAAGTGCGACTCCGAAGCCCATTCCTAAAATGTTTCGCATGACGGATATACCTAAGTACAATGGGACCACTGATCCCAGCGAGCATGTTACCTCCTATACATGCGCCATCAAAGATAACATTTTGGAAGATGATGAGATTGAATCTGTTTTATTGAAGAAGTTCGGAGAGACACTGTTAAGGGGGCAATGATTTGGTACCACAATCTACCGCCAAATTCCATTGACTCATTTTCCATATTAGTAGACTCTTTCGTAAAGGCACATGCTGGGGCCATAAAGGTTGCGACAAGGAAATCAGACCTTTTCAAAGTAAAACAAAAGGATAATGAGATGCTGAGGGAGTTCATATCCCGATTTCAAATGGAATGCATGGAGTTGCCACCGGTCACAGATGATAGGGCCGTTCAAGCTTTCACTCAAGGGTTGAATGAACGAATTTCGATAGCGTCGCGTCAACTGAAGCAAAATTTGATCGAATATCCAGCGGTGAATTGGGCCGATGTACACAATCGATACCAATCAAAGATCAGGGTCGAGGATGACCAATTAGGAACTCCCTCCTGTTCAGTGTATCCAAACAAGTCCGCATCTAAAAAGCAGATGGATGTCGATAGAGATCCTCGATCGAACAAAGACCGATAACAGTCTTTCGTTGCGTATCGCAGGAACATTGGTCCGGGATGCATTTTCGCCTAGAATGATCAAAGAAATGATCGAGGACCGAATTCTCGGGTAATTATGAGCAAAAACGATTTTGATAAGTATGTCGATCTTATAGGGGCACCTTGGTTATCCGAATATAATTTTAGTATCGACGGATCGGGCATTGTATCGGCAATTGAAAGAATCAAAGATACTAGATGGCCCAGACCCATACAGACTGATCCTTCCCAAAGAAACCCCTATTTAATGTGAAAATATCATGGCACGCATGGTCACAGGACCGAAGATTGCCGGCAATTAAGGGAGGAGGTAGACCGTCTATTCAACGAGGGCCACCTTTGAGAGTTCTTAAGTGATCGAGCCAAGAACCACTTCAGAGAAAGGGACGCCAACAAGAAAAATGAACAGGAGGAGCTGTAACATGTAATACATATGATCGTCAGCGGGTTCGATATTCCACAAGGGTCCATATTCAAACGCATTAAGGTATCAATTACTAAGGAAAAAAGAACCCGAGATTATGTGCCAGAGGGCACCGTATCATTCAGCGACGAGGAAGCAGAAGGAATTTCTCAACCTCACAACGATGCCCTGGTAATTTATATCTTATTAAATAAAGTTCAAGTTAAGCGTGTTTTAGTGGATCCAGGTAGCTCGAAAAATATCATCCGATCAAGGGTCATGGAGCAGCTCGGCCTATAAAATCAAATCGTGCCCGCAGCTCAAGTCTTGAACATTTTCAAAATGACCAATGTTCATCCTACCTGTGAACATGGCTGGAACTTTCTAAGATACAAGGTTCCACGTGATCGAGGGCGACATGAGGTACAAGCCCTACTCGGGAGACCCTAGATTCACAATATGAGAGCAGTCCCTTCGACTCTCCACCAAATGATGAAATTCCTGATGTCTAAAAATAGTGTACGAGGAGCAGCTCGATGAGGTAACATCGATATTGACGCTGTCAACATTATAAGGATCGAACATCAAAGGGAAACAGGAAGCCAAATAGCAACCACAACCACCAACCTCGACTGAATCGGGGAATCAGGAAGTAGAGGGAGAAGGAGATGAAGATTTTTTGACCCCTCGAACCTTCGTTGTTCCCGAAGAATTCGACACCACCAAATCAACGGTCGAAGAGATGGAACAGGTTATATTAATCGAGTATCTGCCCGAGAGAAAGGTATACCTGGGGACGGGGTTGACCCTCGAACTCAGGAAAAAGCTTATTAAATTCCTTATCGATAACATAGATTGTTTTGCTTGGTCCCACTTAGACATGACAGGGATCCCACCAGAGATAGCAATAGATCGGTTGAACCTGAACCCATAGTTCAGGAAAGTAAAGCAAAAGACAAGGCCCTAGTCCGAGGTAAAGCACGCATTCATCAAGGATGAGGTAACTAAACTTCTCAAAATAGGTTTCATTCGGGAGGTAAAATATCCCGAATGTTTAGCCAATGTTGTTGTAGTCCTTAAGAAAGGGAATAAACTTAGGATGTGTGTAGATTATAAGGATTTGAACAAGGCATGTCCCAAAGATTTTTTTCCGTTGCCTAACATCGATCGCACGATCGACACCACAACAGGCCACGGATTAGGCATCATTTTGAAGCCGCCCACGGGCAACACTATTAGACAATACATCAAAACTTCTAAGTTGACTAACAATGAGGCCGAATACGAGGCCATGATTGTAGGTCTCGAACTAGCTAAAAGCTTGGAGAAGAAGTCATTGAAGCCAAGTGTGACTCCCTGCTGGTAGCTAACCAAGTAAACAAAACCTTCAAGGTTCGAGAGGATACAATGCAAAGATATTTGGACAAGTTGCAGGTGACTTTACGCCGCTTTAAATAATGGACTTTGCAACATGTGCATCGAGAGCAGAACAGTGAAGCCGATGCTCTTTCAAATTTGGGATCATCAGTCTAGGACGACGAAATCAGCTCAGGGACTATCGTTCAAATCTCAAGATCCGTGATCGAAGAAGGTCACGCTGAGATAAACTCCACTAGCTTAACATGGTATTGGAGGAATAAATATATCGAGTACTTGACAAATGGAAAGCTCCCATCAGACCTTAAAGAATCGAGGGTCCTACGAACAAAAGTTGCTCGGTTCACGCTGACTGAAGATGGAACATTGTACAGGAGGACGTTCGACGGAACGTTAGCAGTATGATTGGGACCAGAAGACACAAATTATGTCCTACGGGAAGTTCATGAAGGTAATTATGTAAACCACTCCGGCACCGAATCACTAGTTCACAAAATCATCTTGCTTGAGATAGTATGGAAAAAGACACTAAGGAGTTTGTTCGAAAATGTGATAAGTGCAAAAGGTATGCGCCAATGATCCACCATCTCGGAGAAAAACTTCATTCGATCTTATCCCCATCCATTTATGAAATTGGGGATGGATATCGCTGGCCCTCTGCCATCGGCCCTAGGTAAAGCTAAATTTATTTTGTTTATGACTGATTACTTCTCTAAGTAGGTTGAAGCACAAGCCTTTGAGAAAGCCAGAGAAAAAGAAGTTATAGACTTCATCTGGGATCACATCATATGTCGATTCGGGATACCTACCAAAATTGTATGCGACAACGGAAAGCAATTCATCGGCAGCAAAGTAACAAAGTTTCTCGAAGAGCATAAAATAAAAGGATCTTATTGACATCGTATCATCCAAGTGGAAATAGATAGGCCGAGTCAATGAAACAAAACAATCATTTACAATCTGAAGAAAAGGTTGAGCGACGCCAAGGGAAAATGGAAGGAAATCCTACCCAAAGTCCTTTGGGCATATCAAACAACATCGAAGTCCAGTACGGGGGCAACCCCGTTCTCCTTAGTATATGGTTCTGAAGCCTTGATTCCAGCCGAAGTCGGGGAACCCAACGCAAGATTTTGACATACAACGGAAGAATCAAATCATGAGGCTATGAATACTAGCCTCGAACTATTGGATGAGAAACGAGAAGCCGCCCTCGTTCGGATGGCTGTGCAAAAACAACGCATCGAGAGATATTATAATCGGAGAACCAACCTTCGCTACTTCAGAATCGGGGACTTAGTCTTAAGGAAAGTCACCATCAACATTCGAGATCCTAATGAAGGGAGACTTGACCCAAACTGGGAAGGACCCTATCAAGTCATCGATATCATTGGAAAGGGATCTTACAAGTTGGGCATGATAAACGACAAGCACTTACCAAATAATTGGAATATCTCACTCCTAAAGAAATATTACTATTAAGGTATGACCTTCTCCTTTTTCATTGACGTTTTATGCTAACTTATTTTCAGGTATTCAAGAAAAATATCGGAGTTATCATCGAGTAGGAAGATATTAGGACCCTAAAGCACGTGTTTCACTCTTTTTCCCTTCGACCGATTTTTATCCCAAATGGGTTTTTCCAGCAAGGTTTTTAACGAGGCAACCATTGTTCATGTTGACTTGAGTATCCGAGGTCTCCTTACATTTAACCTCGAATACTGGGGGGCATCACCCTCGGATGATTTGTTTTCAAGGAAGAATACTTCATGTCAAAAGGGCCTCGATAGGAAAACTTTGTAATGGGCCAAATGGTCGAATGAACCGTGTCCATATAGATTAGTCGAGCCACAATGGCAAAACATGTACGCATGTATGAACTATTCAAAGAAGTACTTTTCCTTATCGAATATCTGGTGCTTCAACAAAAAATTTATATTTTACAAACTTCTACTTTACAAGCTCCATACTTATGATTTTCCATGAAAAATGGCTCAAGTGCAGAAGTGCAACTGCGCCTCGAACGATCAACCCCCTACTCGGGGAGTGCCGTCGAAAATCAACATGTTCGAACTATCTAAACTCGAAACCATAAGACCTCTTGGGAAATAATCCCAAGAGGCATACCCAAAGGCTACAGCCAAATTAACACAGTTCGGAGATGTCTGAATCCCGCAATAAAAAGAGGCTTTCAAATTCTTTGAAAACTGGTAAAGAAAAAAGGGCTACCCTCGGCAAAATAACCAAAGGGCTTCGATAATATTAGCCCTAGAAAAACCTTAAGATATATCAAATTTTTAAAATACAAATTTGTGCTAAGGCACAAAAGGTAAAGGGGTTTCTATCGATATCAAACCCTCAAAAAACCCAATGGGTAAAAAATACATGCTAAGGCATAACAAAGTTTTACAAAGTCTTTAAGCGGAAAAAGGGAAAAAACCCTTCTTTTACGGCTATATTGGCCCGATTCAAAGAGCTTAAGGGCCAATACACTTTGAGTTTGAGAACATGTTCTCACTCGATTCGAACCTAAGGGTTCCACTATATCGAGTTCTAATAAAAACCTACTCGAGGATCCATTGTTATTCAATACAAACCTAAGGGGTCTATTGCTTCAGGTTCGAGTTTTACTCGAACTCGACTATAAAAGAAGTATTATTATGAGTTCGATCAAGTAACCCAAAACCAAAGTCTCAAACATATTATTCAAGGTATAAAAATGTGCTAAAATTTTACAAGGCACAAAGCAAATTGAAGACAAAATTTGAGAAGGAATTAAAAAGAAAAATTTATTTATATAAATGTTTGAACAAAAATATGTACAAAATACCGACGAAGGTCTTACAAAAAAAAAGAAAATTAAAAAGAAGTTCTAACTATTTTCGGGGTTGACTTCTTCTGCGGGGGAAGCTTCCCCTTCGGGCCCCTCTCTATCATCGGATACGCCTTTGCTGCCGTCATCGTCGTCATCATCGGAGGAGGAAAGCAACCTAGCATCGGCTTCAAGCACCTTAACTTGAGCTATCTCCTCGGATAGGTCAAAACATCAAGCATGAATTACCCCGAGGGTATCCCTCCGAAATTGGCACTTAGACAGATCAGTACTCCATCGCGCTCGATCGGCGGCCTCCCTCAGCTGGGTTTGAACAGCCTCAACGTCGGCCATGTATATGGCTATTGACTTGTCAGCCTGGGTCTTCGCCTTTTCGACCTCAGTTTGGGCCTCATCAAGTCCCGCTTCGAGCTCTTCGATTCTTTTTTCCATGGCCGAACGTTTCTCCCCAGCATTCTGAAGTTGAACTCCGGCTGATGACAATTGGATCAAGGCAGTCCCCTCCTCCGAAACAAGGCGGCCATGCCTTCCTTCCACCGATGGCAGTCAGCTTTAACCTGATCGACTTGGCCCTGGAATAGCTCGATCCTCTCAACTTTTTTCTGCAACTGAGACATCAAAGTGCTAGCCTCCACCCTTGGATCAAGTCCATAATTTTCAAAAGGACATTTACCTGCTCGTTCAGCTCAGTCTCCTCCTTATGAACCTTGGCCAAGTCTACTTGAAGGTCCTTGAGCTCTTCATCCTTTTTCCCGCAAAGGAGCTTTAGAGCATTTCTCTCCTCCGAGATCCTCTGGAGCTCGGCCTCACATTGGCTCAGGTCGGCTCGAGACTTGGAAAAAGCCTATATGAGAAGAAAAATATTAGTTATATTGAAGGAAGAAAAAGGAAAAGGAAATTGAAACAACGGAGATTATCACTTGAGATAGAAGGCGTTGGGCCTCTTTGAAGAAGGTAGACGCATCATTGAGGTCAGTGGCATCATCGACCCCAGTAAAGCAATCCCGAAAGGGTTCTTCTTCACTGGGGACTCCGCTTATGTCGGGGGTCCTCATGGACCTAGACTCCCTTATTGCCTCCTCGGATTAAGACGGGAGAGAAGGTGAATGACCTGTTGTCACTGCGCCGAGCGAGTCACTCGGGGTGCTCTATTCGACTTTCGGGGTCCCGGAACCGGCCCCCTCTGATATATTTTCTACTGGTCGAGAGACAATATCAACCTCAGGAGATTAGGGGTCTTCACCCGAATTTTTCTTTGAAGGATCTCGGCTACCGCCTCCGATTTTTAAGGTTTGGCAGCCTCGAAAGTCTTCCTGGGTCGAGCCACCAACATCGCGGCATCGCCATCTTCTTCTTTTTATTCTTCTCTCAACCTTTGTACCGAGTCCATAGTGAGAGTGATGACCTTCCTTATGGTCCTTTGAGCTTTGGGTTTGGGGTCCTTGGACAACGAGACCCCCTTTCTCTAATTGTCTTTCCCCCGTTTTGTAACCGAGGACTTAATCTCTTCCTTGTCGCTCGGAGGCCTCAAAATCGCATCCTTGTTCAGACCTGCACAATAGGAAATTGAGTGAGAAGGGAGAAGTATGGTTAGCACCTCAGAAATAAGGAAGGAAAACTCATTGTGATTTTTTGCCTCCCATTTGCCATTTTCCAAGTCACGCCAGCAGTGCTCGACATAAGAGGAAGTCGAGGCCAACCTCCAAAACCAGTCCTCGAGGTCAGGAATCGCTCAAGGCATCCAGGCAACCGCTGAATAACAAATAAAGACATTATATAAATCAAAGAACAGGAACTTGAAGATTGATGAGTAAGATGTTACTTACGCTCGGGATTCCATTTCTCGGGGAACGACAGTTTTTCCTTTGGGATGAGGTCGCAAGTCCTCACCCGAAAAAACCGGCTCATCCAATCCCAGTCCTTGTCCTCATCGATACTCGAGAACAAATCCTTGGTGGCTCGGTGTTGAAGCTTGATCAACCCTCGAAATAGTCGGGGGCGATATAGCCTTATGAGGTGGTTGAGGGTGAAAGGCAACCCCTCGATCTTGCTGGAGAAGAACCAGAGCATGGTCACAATGCACCAGAATGACGGATGGTCTTAGCCGAGGGTAACCTGGTACCTCTTGTAGAAGTCTATGATCACTGGGTCGAGAGGACCTAATATGAAGGGGTAAGTGTAAACACTTAGAAACCCCTCCACATAGGTGGTAATACTCTCTTCGAGAGAGGGAATCTATAATATGACTTCGGCCCCCCAGTTACAATCCCTCTTCACATCCTCGAGGTATCCCGTAGTTATCGAGCAGATATATCTCGACACGTGCTCACATCGGCCAAAGACCGATGGAGGGTTCTCGACTTTGAAGTCAGATTTTAAGACGCATGGGACGGGAACATACTCATGAAGGAACGGCTCCGCCGCCGTTTTATCACCGGTCGGCCGAGAAGAGAAGGCTTTCTCCTTTTGTGGAACGGTTTTGGATGTTTTCGCCATTGATTCATGCAGAAGAAAGCAGAGAGAGAGTTGAAGTTTGGTGGTTTGAAACTAATAAGTTCGGCTCAAAAAGTGATGAAAGGGAAAGAATGGAGAGAGTTTAAAGACTTAGAGAAATTGAAGAAGATGAAAGTAAAAGTTTGATTCAACAAAAGAGTCCATATTTACAGAGTTACGGCGGCGGTTCGGTGGTGCTAGTGGTCGACCGTCCACTGACAAGCATTAATGGTTTAGGGAACTGTATCGACGAGACGTTTAGGTCACCTCCATCGCTTACGTCATGAGGATGACATTAGTATCGAGGTCTTCAGAAAATCGAGGCTCAATTCGTTTCTTATCAATAAACGAGGGAACTATCTGTATACGGTAGAAATAGCGATTACCCGATTTCACTATTTGGTCGAGATAAGAATGTCGCGTCGAAGAGCTAGGACGTTGAGTCCAAAATCGAAGCCTCTTTTCAGATCGAGGTCGACATCGATCGAGGCCAGAAAGAGACAGACTCCGAGTAACATCGGCATAGCTTTATAACAGAAAGGACGAGATATCCGCGATTGGTCGAGGATCGTGGCGTGAATCTCGGAACAGATCAATTCTATGGCGGTAACCAGCTGTTAATACGATTTTCTACTATAATTAGAAGTGTACCTTAGTTAGGACTCCTCTATTATATAAAGAGGAATTCCATTCATTTGTAATCATCATTATTCACTGATAAAACTATATACACTCGTTACTTTCTTGCTATTTCACTTACTGTTCATCAAAATTGCTTTATCATTTACTGTTCTTACTAGTCCACCTCGAGACTATCCAAAATCGAGGTCGAGGCTTTGCTTACATACTAGTTTGATTTATTTTATTGTCTAATTCATCCATTTATTTTCTTGTTTATCAATTGGTATTGAACGAAATCACATATCCTTAAAACCACGATATAAATTTAATTGTTATCCAATTTTAGGTAAACAATATGCTTTCTATAGAGCAAAGATCGGTTGTTTCCTCTTTCCAAAAGTTATGGGAAGCAGTTTAGATAATTAATTGTGTTATCATTTTAGAAGAATTAAAGTGCTCTCTCATATTGCGTTTATAATATGCTTTCCATAGAATGGAGATGGCTTCCTTTTCGAAAATGTTATGGGAAGCAGTTTTAGAAAATATAATGCCATGACATTTTAGAAATTATATATATCTGATTGTATTTCAGGGATCTATGGTTAATGATATGCTTTCCGTAGAGCATAGCTAACTTGTTTCTCTATTTTTATTTTTATTGTTTTGTGAGAAGTTATATTTAGCAGTTTCAAAAAATTGGATGTGATAATATTTTGAAGAACCAAGTAATAGAAGGCAGAACAAAGATGGTTTGTTTCCTTTTTGAAAGTAACAAGAACTAAAACAGTTTGGAGAATTTAATGTGATGATATTTTAGAAGACTTAAATTTTATTTCACCCATCGTATTTTAGAGCACTATGGTTTATGATATGTTTGACGAAGCAAATGCCAGAAAAAATGTTGCCGAACTTTTTTATTTATTTATTTAACGATTCGATATCAAAAGTCTATCGTGGCAAAACTAACCAAAATTCATTTAACCCATCCGATTTTTAATGGATTTGGGCTGGAACGAATTTGAAAATAAACTGTAATGGACTAACCCAAGTTAACCCATCAAAAAATCGTCAGCTCAAATGGACTCGTGATGATACCTAACTTTAACATATGGAAATGCTTAATCTTAGAATTCTACTTTAGTCCAATGTTCTGAAATATATTTTTTAATTTTACATATTTAATTGGTTTAAATGTTTGAAAACAATTTCTTAATGAATTTGTTTTTCTCCAATTGAAGGAAAATATTTTACTTATCAAGAGAAGGGAAAATATATTTCAAAACTCATTTTCAACCTTCTCCATCTCCACAAACTCCCACCACCTCATCCCACCCCACCCCCTCTCCCACCAACCCCTATCACCCACCCACTCCCTCTCCCACCCCACCCAACCCCACGCCTACCTCCGACCCCCACCCTAAATATATAAAAATATTATCTAGAGTATTTTTTTGCATGATGTTAAAAAAATATTTTCTTTCATTTTAACAAAATAAGTACTTTCTTTTCATAATGTCGAACAATTTATTTAACTAACTGTTGTTGACAAAAGTAATCATTAAACATTGAAAAAAAATTGAGAATAAAGAAGAAACACATTATCACAACAGAAAAAATAACATATTTTACTATATTTTTATTATTCTGGTCTTTGTTACTATCTTATGATGAAGAACTATCAAATAAAATTATAAATCTAAATTGATGAAAGAAATCATTTGGTTTATTCCAAAACATAAGATAATTCTAAATCCAAAAGTTGAGAATATTGCAAAAAATTAAGTCAATTTGGGCGGGTTCGGTCACAACTCATTATTTAGCTCATTTTGACCCAGCGTATCTTAACCCAAGTGAACTTTGAGCAGGATTGGGCAATGACACATTTAATGAGTCAGCCCCCAGCCCAAATACAGCTCATTCAACACATATGCCACTCTAAAAACTAGGGGTGTCAATGGATATTTAAAAACCGACTAAATCGATCAAACAGTACCGTACCAAACCGATCTTAGGTTTTTTTTAAAAAAAAAAACCATAGGTTTTTATATAAATATATAATCGTACAAATAATTAGGGTAGATTTTTTATTTTATGATTAAACCGAAAAAATACCGAATCATACCGCATAATTTACGATGTGAAAAATATTTTATATAATAAGTTTAAAAATAATAATGCATTAAATTTTTTCTTGGGCCTTGGAATTATGAAACAGTTACAAGCCAACAAGAAATTTAACTCAAAATTCTAATTCCCAAACCTATTATGCTACTCCTATTGAAACTAAATTAATTCCAGCATGTTCACTAGCAAGACACAAGGTATTTTAGTGATTATGAGAAATAAACTATAATGCATTGAATATGTTTCCTTTCATATGATTTTGATTTATATTTTTGAATATTTAATTTTCTATAGATTTTATTCTTGAATCTCAACTTGGTTAATATTTTTTCACTCGTGTGATTTATATTTTTTTTTGTATTTGCTTAGTTTCTTTTACGCTGATGTAGAATAGTTGATAGATCTATACTCTAGCCATCTTTCATATTTTCTTGATTCATCAGTTTTTAAACTATAAAAATGTCTATAGAGTTTTACCAAGTCTTTTAAAAGTACGTAATTACATTCTACTTCTACTAGTGACTTTTGCATGACAATAAAGAAAATTACCGAACCATACAGATACCAAAGAGAATCCGACATGACTGAGACAGTTTCGAAAAGTCTAATTTTGGATATACATAATAGAGTAATCGAAAAATTAGTATGATATAAATTTTATAGAATAACCGGCCGAACCGTACCATTGGCACCCCTGCTAAAAACCAACTGAATTTTTTTTTTCCTTAGACGTGTAAGTTGAAAATTGATTGAAATATCCAATTAAGATGTCTCAACTCCTGGGACAAAATAAAGAATTACGCAACGGCAACTAATATCAATAATTACATTGAAAAATTGTCCAAAAATTCTTTAGTTAACTTCCCAATTAGATGAAAGAAATACTGTAGCTAAGGCTATTAGGGATGACCCAAATGGTGATTGCTTTGGCATATCATATGATATAATCTTGCAATGTATCAAATAAGGATCAATTCATACTGCTTTAAGATATAGTTGATAGAAAGAGAATTAAGATTGAATGGTTCATTGGGATAGTTCACTTCTAGATCACAGGCGAATTCGGCATTTAAAGTTTATGGGTTCCTGTAGTCATGTAACGACCCAATCGATCGTCGTTCGGCGGTTTGAGGCTTTGGGTAGCTTCACTTCATGTATTATGATTTGTACATGTGATCGGAAATAAATTTCAGAAAGTTCGGAGTTGATTTGGAAAAAAAATTCACATTTCAGAAGTTTTAAGTTGGAAGAATTGATCAAGGTTGGACTTTTGAGTAAACGACATCGGAATCGGAATATGAAGGTTCCAAAACATTCGTATTATGATTTTGGACTTGGGCGTATGTCTAAATTGAGTTTTGGATGACTCGAGATCATTACCACGCTTATTATGGAAAGTTGGCATTTTAAATAATAGAAAACAGAATAAAGTGTATATGTAGGGCCGAGATGTTCGTAAAGCTTTGTGAAAAAAAAAGGGAAAAACAAAGGAAAAAGTGAAATCTCCTTAGACAGAGTCGAACTCGCATAAGTGGGCATTAGGATTGGGCTTAGATTGGGTTCCGCATCTTATAATTGAACCAACAAGATATTTGATATTGGTTCCCATCTCAATATTATTATAACAATAGTTTCCTAATACAAATATAGGATCTAGCATCTAAGCAAAAGTTAATGGGTTCTCGGGAACCCATATTCATTATTGTAGATCTGCCCCTGGTTGTGATACTAGTACCTTGTCTTGGAGGAAGCATTACTTTAAAGATATTAGCCAACATGGGGTCAGTGGTGAGATAGATAGGATTTATATGCCCTTAATCATATGTTTCTATTGAACCCCGAAATGAAGTAAAGGCGAATTTAGAATTTAAATTTTATGGTTCAACTTTAGTATTCTACCAAGCCATTTGATTTACCAAGTTCAAAATTTATTTTTTATTAATTTAGTAAAAAATAATACATATTACAGGGTTTGATGTAAAGATACTTAGTTCGGAAAATCCTGCAACTAAAGCACTATGTCGGCCCCTCGAATGAAGAATTTTTCGGCGGAAACACAAGTTTATTCCCTAGTAGGCTCACATAAGGCGAATTCAAATTAGTCGCACCATTAGACTTCAAACAACAAATAGTTTAACTTACCTCCAGCCATAAATAGAATGTACATGGCCAATGGTCCTAGTTTAACTCAGCAGCAAAGAAGAGACCTCTGTGCAGAAATAACTGATCAAGAAATTTTTGAGAGCCTTAAGGCAATTGGAGATGATAAAGCACCAAGAATTGATGGCAATAATTCTGTTTTCTTCAAGAAGGCCTGGAACATCATCAGTAATCAAGTCAAAGAAGCCATTAGAGAGTTCTTCCTAACTTCTAAGATGTATAAACCAGTGAATTGCTCCACCATTACTCTAGTACCTAAAGTCTCTAAGCCTTCCATAGTCAAGGAATATAGACCAATTGCGTGTTGTACAGTTTTGTATAAAATGATATCCAAGATACTAGCTACTAGACTCCAAAAGATCATGCCAAGTATAATTTGTAAATCTAAAGCTGGTTTTGTTCCTCGCAGGAAGGTTGATGATAATGTTATATTGGCTCATGAATGAGTCAAGTCTTATACTAGAGCTCAAATATCACCTAGATGCATGATTAAAATTGACCTTCAGAAAGCATATGACGCAGTATAATGGATCTTTATACAACAGGTGATGGAGGAGATTGGCTTCCCTAATAGATTTATCAAATAGATCATGGAGTGTATCAGAACAGTTAGCTACACTGTGCTTGTAAATGGAGAAACTACTAAACCTTTTGAAGTTGCTAAGGGTCTCAGACAAGGAGATCCTATCTCTCCTTTCTTGTTTGTTATTGTCATGGAATATTTTAGCAGATCATTTACTGAGCTGAGGAAAGAGAACAAGTTTCAGTATCATCCTAGGTACAAAAAACTTGGCATAACTCATATGAGTTTTGCTGATGATCTTCTTATTTTTTCTAGAGGTGACCTAACTTCCATAATTACTCTATATCAGTATTTCTCTCAATTCTCTAAAGCATCTGGATTACAAGCTAACCTAGGTAAGAGTTCAGTATACTTTGGTGGAGTGAAGCAGACAGTGAAGAAGCAAATTCTGGATCATCTTGGTTTTGTACAGGGAGAGCTACCATTCAAATATCTAGGCATTCCTCTGTCTACCAAGAAAATTGCATCCATCCAATGGCAGCCTTTAATTGATAGAATCACAGGGAAGATATCCTCATGGACTGCAAAGAAATTATCTTATGCTGGTCGAGTGCAACTAGTCAAATCTGTTATTTTTGACATTCAATCCTACTGGGCTCAGTTGTTTATACTACCTGTGAAAGTGCTGAAGATGATTGAGGCTACGTGTAGAAGCTACATATGGTCAGGTAGTAATATATTACTAAGAAAATTTATGTGGCTTGGGATAAAATGTGTACTCCAAAAGCTGTTGGTGGTTTGAATCTCATTAATCTACTATTGTGGTACAAAGCAGCAATTGCTAAAGTTTGTTGGGGGCTTAGCTCATAAAGAAGACAAGTTGTGGATTAGATGGATCAATGCTTACTATGTTAAACAACAACAGATTCAGAATATGTCAATTCCAAAACAGGCTAGTTGGATGGTTAGAAGGATAATTGCTTCAAGAGATATATTGCAACAAGCTCAGCCTTCAAGGGGTAACAAGGATACTATCAGACAGCTATACTTACAGCTACTAGGAGATCTACCAAGAGTGGTCTGGAAGAGTTTGATGTTTCAGAACTTTGCTCGACCTAAGGCTATCTTCAGCCTATGGTTATTGTTACATGGGAGATTACCTACTAAGAACAGATTAGCTTGCTGGGGAATGACCATTAATCAGCAATGTGTTTTATGCCAAGGACATTTGGAAACAAGAGATTTTTTGTTTCTACTCTGTCCATATGCAATAGAATTGTGGAACAAAGTATGAAGATTGATTCAAGAAGATCAATGGGACAGTCACAGCTGGGAGCAACATTTGCAGTGGACCATCGAGAAAGCTAAAGGAAAGTCAAGCAGGGCTAGCATTTTCAGAATGGTGTTCACTGAAACATCATATGCTTTATGGATGGAAAGAAACACACGTATTTTTGAACAAAAATACCGTAGCTGTGAAATATTAGTGCGACAGATAGCTTATATATATAATGTTAGAGTAGTGATAGCTTATATATGTAATGTTAGAGTAGCTCCTAAAGCTAGAAACCAAATACAACAATTCTTGTTAGTATAGTGGATTAGAGTAGCTATACTGTAGTTTTCAATAGATTTGATGGTGTTGAGATAGTCAGCAGAGTATTATGCTGGACTATGAATTTGTAAAGATTGATCTTTGGTGATTAATACAAAGAAAGTTAATAACCAAAAAAAAAAGAAGAAGATATTTAATCAAAAATTAAAAGATTAAATGCCATAAAGGAACGGAATATCTATACATTATTAAACAGAGAGGAAAAAGCCTTCATATTAAGTGAAGTGGCTACTTCACAATAGGTCACTTGGCAAGTTAGGACATAATTAGTTAGTTAGGTAATAATTAGTTTTTTAATTTGAATTTTAAAACATTTAAATTATACATTATGTGTTATTAATAATTAATTACTCTCTTTGAGTTAATAAATTTAGAGTTTTTAAATTATTCTAAAATAAAAAACGAAAATAAAGAAAAGAAATTGCCAATCAAATTGGGGAATAGTTTCTTCTTAATATGGTAGTTCTATATCTATAAAATACTACACATTTTTTATTGATACAGAAAATATTTGATTTCAAATTAAAGATAAAACTAGTATTTCGAATTTATAGATAGATAGATTTGAGTTGAGATAAAATAAAATTTCAGTTGCATATGGCAAATAATGAAAAAATAGCAATTATAACAAATATCATTAAATTTATGAAAAAATAGTAAAATTACTTATCTATTTTTATTTTAAAAAAAATAAAATTATACACTTGGCAATTTAGGACAACGTTAGTTAGTTAGGTAATAATTAGTTTTTTTTTACTTTAAATTACAAAATGTTTAAATTTTGCATTGTTTTTAATAATGAGTTACTCTCTTTGGTTAACAAATTTGGAGTTTTTAAATTATTCAAAAATAAAAAGCAAAAATAAAGAAAAAAAAAACTACCAAGCCAAATTGGGGAATAATTTCTTCTTAATATGGTAATCTATATCTATAAATATATATCTATACATTATTAAAAGAAGAGGAAAAAGTCTCCACATTAATCCAAGTGGCAACTTCACAATAGGTTACTTGGCAATTTAGGACATAATTAGTTAGGTAGGTAATAATTAGTTTTTTTTTTTGAATTTATATTTTAAAAATTATGTATTTTGTGTTAATAATTATTTACTCTCTTTGAGTTAACAAATTTGGAGTTTTTAAATAATTCTAAATAAAGAAAAAAACCGCCAATTCAAATTGTGGAATAGTTTCTTCCTAATATGGTAGTCTATACCTATAAAATACTACAAATATCTTTTGATATGGAAAATATTTTATTTAGAGTTTAAAGATAAAAATATTATTTCTAATTAACAAATAAAAAGATTTGAGTTGAGATAAAATAAAATTTCATTTGCTTATGGAAAATTATGCAAAAATAGAAATTATTTTAAATATCATTAAATTTATGACAAAATTGTAAAATTACTTATCTATTTATAATTTTATAAGCTTCATAACTAGTTATAAGTGGAGGAAAAAGCCTCCACATAAAGCTGAAAACTTCACAATAAGCCACTTGGTAATTTTGGACCATAGTTAGTTAGTTAGGTAATAATTAATTTTTATTTTTCGAATTAAGAAATTTGGAATTTTTGAGTTAAGAAATTTGGAATTCTTAAATTATTCCAAAAATAAAAAACGAAAATAAGGAAAAGAAATTTCCAATTCAAATTGGAGAATATTTTCTTACTAATATGATAGTCTATATCTATAAAATACTACAAATATTTTTGTGATATAGAAAATAATTTGATATCAAATTTAAAGATAAAAATATTATTTCGAATTTAAATATAGAAAGATCTGAGTTGAGATAAAATAAATTTCATTTGCTTATGGCAAATTTTGCAAAAATAGAAGTATTAAAAATATCATTAAATTTATGACAAAATAGTAAAATTACTTATCTATTTATATTTTTAAGTAATCAAAATTATCACTTGGCAATTTAGGACAAAGTTAGTTAGTTAGGTAATAATTAGTTTCTTATTTGATTTCAATTCTACAAAATTTAAATTATGTATTATGTGTTGTTAATAATTAGTTACTCTCTTTGAGTTAACAAATTTGGAGTTTTTAAATTATTTAGAGAAAAAACTACCAATTCAAATTGGGAAATAGTTTCTTCCTAATATGGTAATCTATATCTATAAATTTACTAGTTTTAGTGTACGTGCATGGCATGTGTGCATCACGTTAATCGATATAAAATGTATACAAATTATAAAAAATAACAATGGAGGTAAAACAAAATACAATATATGTTTAAATGATGAAAATAAATATTAGTACACTAATACAATATATAGTTTGATTCAACATTTTCAGAATGAATTTAAGTTTTATAGTATAGATAAATAGGTAAATAATATAATATAGATAAGATATATAGATTGCACGTGTATTTTATATTAATAAATATAATAATTTTTAAAAATTATATAGTAAATTTTATTAAAATTTTTTTATTCTTTTTTATTTAGTTATTCAATGAAAAATTGGACCGGATGGTTAGACAATCTTTAGTTGCAACTAATCTTATTTCTAGAAGGAAAAGGAATTTAGAAAAAGGGTATACATTTTGGAAAAAGTTAAAGTGGTGAAGTTTGTAGGCTTTAAAAATTATGGGTAATTGACTTTCTTGTAAACTTTCACGCTTGTCTTGTCATATGGATCTGGTGTTTAATCAACTCAAATATGACTTCAGTTAGAAATTCAAATCCTCCTTATATTTGAGAGTAAAATCTTTTTAACGTAATCATCCTTACCGCGCAATCAAAGTATTAAAATTTATCCAAAAGACATGCATATTTTCAAAAACCAAATGTAGAATAGATTAAAATAATATAATTTAACAGTCAAGAATCGAGAATTTATCATAATGCTACCTCCAAGTACCTCCAAACCCACGATCTATGGGACCTATAAACATGAAACATATGAGATAATTAAAAAGATCGACAAATACCACAAGAAGTTAATATCTCCAAATTTGAAATTAAATTCTCATACATGCAGCGCATAACATAAAATTTATCGGTGAAGGTAAAGAAGAAACTAACAGAAAAGTATATGTATTACGAATTCCCTAAAGATAAATATGATAAATAAAATCAAGTTACAAGACCGAGCTTTGATGAGATTCAAGATAAGAAAAAAACTTAACCTTAATGAGTTGAAGAGAAAAATAACATCTCTGAGAAATATACATCAAGAACTAAATAACAATTTATTGAAATAACACCTACTGCTATCGACCTCATATCGAGCCTTTTTAATTATGACATTTAATGCCGCAGATGACCTGTCACGATCCAAAATTTACTATAGGTCGTGATGGCACCTAACGGCGCTGTCAGACAAGCCAACTATATTTGATCCACTTAATTACTTATTTTTATTCCTTTGAAATCATAATTTTCATTAATTAAATAGTATGAACAGAACTTGCAGGACAAATGATAATATTTTTCACAAACTACAACGATGAACAACCTGTAAGCACCTCCAAAATCCGGTGTCACAAGTGCATGAGCATCAACTAGGAAATATGATAACATATAACACCTGTCTAGAATACAAATTAGACAAAAAATGTAAATAACTCTGATGGGGACTTGCGTGCTTCAGACTCGTAACATGGGATGCAACTCACCTAAATCCCAGCAATAGCCGCGCCTCTGCGCCCACAAGCCACTAGACATACATGTACCTGCACAAAATGTGCACTAAGTGTAGCATGAGAGTTGATACCCAATTTTTCCCTCATATTTTTAAAATATATATATACTCTCAAAATAGCATGCTTCAATCATTATTTAGTTTACAAACCTATACAAATATTTTTCTATAATTTTTCATAATTTTTAAAACTCTAAATTAATTTATTTTTATATTTTTATAATATAAATATCCAATAATTATCCTTTAAATAATTTTGTGATGAATTAATTACCTAAAATTATTTATTTCATCCATAACACATATTTCAAATATTTTTCACTTTATTTTATATAATTACAATAGTATTTTTAAACCATTTGCACAATCTTGCAGGCATCGCCTATATTTTGCATTTGTCATTTTGTTCAGGGTCAAAATAATATTTTATATTTATAATATAATACTGTTATTTTAAAGTATTAGTTTGCACAAATAGAATTTTTATATATTTATTTAACTATTTTTATTAAATTATTTCCCTTTTAATCTCCTATTTAAAAACTGGCCCAATTCTAGGCTAATTTTCGGACCAACCTTGGCCCAAATGCTTAGCCCACTCACACCCCTCTTCAGCAGCCCAATCCAAATGACCCCTTAATCCCCAACCCATTTCCAAAACCCGACCCAATTCTAATTAAACCTCGACCGTTGATCAAAAACGATCAACGACTCAAAAAACTCCACCCCTTTCCTTATATCCCTTCACTCTAACCCTAATCCCCATTCCCCAAAGATCGCCGCCTTTGTTTTCTCTGTTACTCCTCTATCTTTCACGAACCCTAGCCGTTACACCCCAATTATCTTCGATTCCGACCTTGATATGGAATCCTCTTACGATTTGCCTTCCATATATGTTCCATCTCCAGGTTACTTACACGGTTTTGGTATAACTTGGTACTTTCCTATTTTTGGCAAGTACCGGACTTGGAATCATGTGGAAATCATCCTCAAACTTCAAAATCTAGACGGTATTCCGTCTATATACGTTCATGGCAAGATGATTCACCAAATTTTTTGTCGAATCTTTGATTTCTATCAATTAGGGTTTGTCTAATTTTTTCCTAATCCGATCTTTTATTGATTCTGCATGTTATTACTTCCTTATTTATGTTGATTTTACAGTATTTCCTTGATTCGTTTGCTTGACTTTACCTCTATATAATCCCCTCCCATTTTCCCTTTTTGGACAGACCTTTAATTGTTAAGTTTCACTAAAACTAGGGGCTTTCACTCTGTTATTCTCTTATTCTCTATACTTTGGCTTTTGGCCGGTTGAAATCCAAGGCCACCAGAATTCTATTTTCGACTTTCTTTGGTGCGAGCACTGCCCTGGGTTCCTTTGAAGCCCTTGGGAACTTTGACGCACTAAGGTCCTGGGTTATACTGCTCTTTTATTGATGTTCAGAGTGTTGTGGAGTCTGTCCATTCTTCTTTGTCTATTTGTCAATCAGTAACTGGTGAATTCTTTAGCCTTTGCAAGATACATTCTCCTATGTTCATAATTTGCATATTCATACCTCTAAAATTTCATAAGCTAATGTGTTTCTAGACTATCTCTGTATGCAACATTGCTGGCATCGAATGTGTTTTGTGATTCTGAACCTCTTTAGCATTTGCTTATGCCTAAACTGCCAGTTTTGAGATGTGTTTATGCTTAACTTGAACAGTTTAGACTATTTGAAGTTCGTTTAACCTAATATGTTGGTACTTTGAATGTTTACATTGGCTATATGGCATTAGTTGGCTTCCTACTTTGTCCTGGGTCTCTATAGTGTATCTATAATGTGCCCTAATCTATGTTAAAACCTTTACTCTAGTTATGAATTTCTCCTAGGGTTATTTTCATCACTCAATATGTCTTTAGTTTGTCCAATTCTGTACTCCCTAGCAATTAGTTAGGACCTTATAGAATAGCTTCTTAACTCGTGTTTCCCTATAATGTTTGACACTGTTTTGCCTTATTGATGTGAGTTGTTCTGTTTAACTTCTGGTAATTTGGACCCTTAGGCTTTGAATCTGTTAAGTTAGTGCTTTATTTTTATCTCGTTTGGCATATTTCACCTTTGCATATTAGTTTTGTAATCCTAAAAGGCATAAACCCCCTACTTCCTACAAAATGTTCTCTGCACCAATATGCTAAGTATGAACTAGTGATATCAACTTGACATTTTGAGTTTTGTTTATCCTCTTTGCTGGTATGTTAATTGTGTAATCACCTATGCAATGTTTGTTTCTAAAAATGCAAATGCACCTCTTCAAACTCTACCATTTGATCACTATTTTTTACGCTCAATGGTTACTTACCTTATTCTGATCCTATAACTCTTGGTCGGCTGAAATCCAAGGCCACTAAGTCTTTCTCTATTGACCTCCCTAGTGTTAGCATAGCTCGGGGTCCATTTGAGACCCTTGTAAACTCTAAAATACTAGGGCTTAAGGTTCCTTGGCCATTTTCTTTACTACTAAAACCTGAGTTGTATTTAACACTCAGTTCTGTCTCCCTTCTGTCTGTTGAATGTGCAAATTGATTTGTTTAAGTGATTGGTTCCTGGATCATATGGTAAACCTATCGCTGTTTGGTTTGGTTTGAGTTCTCCTATGGTTTCTGGGCTATGTCGATGCATATAGTCNTAAAAATACACTTTTTATGTGCTTAATGGAGTTTATTTCATGTGTAGGTGAATTGGAGATGGAAACGGAGCTAAAGGGATGCAAATACGTCGAAAATACGCTTAAGGGTCGAAGAGGAAACACCATGGCGATAGCCGGGCGCCAGAGCCCAAAAGCCTGACCCTACCTGGCGTTATCCAGGCTTTAGGGCTAAAACACCAGCCCTACCCTGGTGTTAGCTAGGCGTTAGGGTTGAAACGCCAGCCCTACCCTGGCGTTATCCAGGCGCCAGGGTCCAAACGCCCGGGGTCCCAGGTTCAGCCAATT
>MDKI01023089.1:0-84759 GCA_005239505.1 Nicotiana paniculata | reverse complement strand
ATATAGTGTTGCCAAGTATCTAAACACATATAGTGGGCAGTTGCAGCCAGTGGGTGCTGAGTATTATTGGTCGCCGGGACCATTTAAAATAGTGTGCAACAAGTCCTATTTGCGTCGAATACAGGTGCAGAAGAGAACGCATAAACGGAACCAAATGGATGTTAGTGATACTGTTTATGCGCGCAAATGTGGTATATGCTCGGAAACAGGACACGACCGTCGAAAATGTCCTTTAGGTGATTTGGGTGGCAATACTAATCAAGCTCGTGGTGGGTGTTCTTCTAGTGTGCCTAACTATCCATGAGTTTATGTTGTGATAATTAGTTGTTTTGTTTATGTTGCAAGATTTATGAAATATATTTATGTTTGTTAATTATGATTTGAACTTTTCCATTTTATTTTTTTAAATGATAATTTAATAAAAATTATGTGTATATTTAGCGCGGTTAAATATTACGTTATGTGTGTTGTCTTGTCGAACTGAAAAGGCTGATCAGCTGACATAAAGTTGTCTTGTACACATCATGATATTTAACACGCAAAACATAGCGCGATTAAATACTACGTTATGTGTGTTGTCTTGTCGAACTGAAAAGGCTGATCAGCTGACATAAAGTTATCTTGTCCACATCATGATATTTAACACGCAAAACATAGCGCGATTAAATACTACGTTATGTGTATATTTAGCGCAGTTAAGTACTACGTTATGTGTGTTGTTTTGTCGAACTGAAAAGGCTGACCAGCTGACATAAAGTTATCTTGTACACATCATGATATTTAACACGCAAAACATAGCGCTATTAAATACTACGTTATGTATATATTTAGCGCGGTTAAATACTACGTTATGTGTGTTGTTTTGTCGAACTGAAAAGGCTGATCAGCTGACATAAAGTTGTCTTGTACACATCATGATATTTAACACACAAAATATAGCATGATTAAATACTACGTTATGTGTAGATTTAGCGTGGTTAAATACTACGTTATGTGTGTTGTCTCACCTATAAATAACGGGCTCATTCTAGTTATTTTGTGCGCTCAAAAATTACTAATAGCAAATTTTTTAACGCACAAATGTCTCAACCTCTTTATACGCCAATGTGCAAGTGTGGAAAAAGATGCATGATGCAAAATTGTTGGGATAATGGTGAAGTTGGACACCGCTACTGGCACTGTGTGAACCAGTTTTATAAGGTTCCTGACGAACCTATTTGCGATTTTGAGGTATGGGTTGATGAACCATGTTATCAGGAATACTACAAAGAATCTTTGCAGCATCTTCATAATTTGTGTTTAAAACAATGTGAACGTGAAAGAGAAAATAAAAGATAGGTTGCCGAGTTGAAGGCGAAATTGAAAAAGGTAGAAGGAAAAAAAAACTGAAAGAACAATTTAAGTGGTTGGATCTACATGTATTAATATTACACTTAGAATTTAGCATAAAACAATGCCAATTGCAGCATAATCAAAATTGTATTATTAATATATAAAATTTAACAGTGGTGTTAAGCAGGTAACAGATAAATTAAAATTTCTTGGAGATTACCAGCAAATCCATTGACAAATAATTTACAAGCTGCAAAATTGGTGGCAGACGTGCAACACAAACAGAAACCTCTCATTTTGCTCTCACCCCCTGCCAAAGCGAAGCCGTCTCACAAGGCTATGATTAAATCAAAATCTTCACAGCTCTTGCAATATCATGCAGCTCCTCCTTTGAAACCTTTCTCCAGACTCCACCAATCAGCAGGTGGCCTTTTGAACCTTCCAAAGGCATGTCGTCGTTGCCATTTTTATCCGAGAGAAAATCCCTGTCGTTATTGCTATCACCAGGCTCCTCTGTCTTCCTCATTTTCTTCATATTAGGATGGTCGTCCAAGCATTCAATCGCAGAGGAAGCATCCCGTTTGCATCCACATTTATCAGTTTCTGGGATTTCATTGTCGGATGATTTTGCAACTTCTGCTGAATCAACAACAAAATCAAGAATCGGAAGACAGCCAGTGGAACCAAATGTATGGGGCAGCATACCAATGGGGCATGGTTTCCATGCTTCTGCAACTACCCATCTGCTTCCGACATCTGCTGTCTTCACGTTATTGCCCTTCATAACTCGGCGCTGAATTAGTTCAAGCTTCTGAGCAGCCTGGCGAAGAGAATCTTCCCCCCTGGATAGTAGGAAGCTTTCCGAACTATTGGTGGAAGGATCCGAGTGAATAATCTCTAAATCAAATACACTCAGTGAGTTGAGCTTATTTAACTTATGGAATAAAGAATTCCTTCCCATAATCTGAGCAATGACAAGAGCTGAATCCATAAGCTGATTATTGGTGTGTGAGGACAAAAGTAAACATTTACGTAATATTTGTTGCAGCGTTGCCTCTGGAAGACCAAGTTTTCTTGAAGAATATTCCCTGTCAGCAGCAGAATCACTGATAAGAGGCTTCAGTGTCTTCAGATTTCCAACTACCTCTTCACACAGATAGAATAATAGTTGAATTCGGAGAGATTCATTTTCATTTCCTGAAAAGCAATTTTCACCTGACAATGATTTATTAGAGAAATGAATCATCAATAAAACGGTAAAAACCATTTTGTCAGACAAGCAAATAAAATAAAAATAAAACTAGAGAGGCATCATAGCAACTCTGGTTCAACTAAGATTCAACTTCAGATGCACTCTGCTCAACCAAAACACTCGTGGCCTGTCTGGTCTCTCAAAAAAGAAAATACAACTCGGCATAAAACTTAGCATTACTAATACAATCATTCTAGCCTCTACATCAATAGTATAATGTCTGGTCACCATTTTCATTTTTCCATAAATAATACTAAGAATATCGAATAAGAATATTCATATATGGTAAGAGCACCTAAAGTGAGAAAATACAATTGAAGTAAGGCGCCTTGCTTTAGTATATAAAAACATTTAAAGCTAATTCTGGAATTTGGTATTAGAATCTCCGCCTAACAGTTTTTATACATATCATCCCTGTATATGTATCACTAGTTTGCGAACCAACCACCTAAGCATATGGTTTATCAATTTCAAAGTTGACCAAGCATATTAGAACATGCATAATTCCATGTTTCTGAGTCCCAGGTATATTACTAAGTGCATCTTACATCAAGACCAAGCACAAGTAATAACGAAAGTGAAAAAATGCTGCCTTAAACATCTCAAACCAGAATTTCACTTACCAAGTTCATTTTTCATGGCCTCCAGAGTCTCGATTTTGTCAAGAGCTGCCTGCAGAAGAGTCAGAAGCAACTCTGGTTCTCTATTTGACAGTTTTTTCAGTATTGGTTTCCAATAATCATATGCACTGTGGCTGTCAATGGTTCCATGGAATTTCAAAGCGCTCACTAACTCCCCATTTGGGGAATCTAATGGCTGCAGCATAAGTTCCAAAAGCACAGATATCACTTCGGAAGAAGAGGAAGTATATAATCGAAGAATGGCTTTGGTAGCTCTGGTAATCTGTTTCTTAGAACCTGAAACACAAATAATTCCAGAAAACTTAAGACCACCTAAAACACAATATATATGCATATGCTAAAGCATATGCCATCAATAATCAGTGCAAATCATTTTCATCAATTACGCATCATACATAACAAACTTCGCAGGAAGCAACTCTGTATTCTAAATACCATTTTAACTTCAAGCCACACAGAATTTATACAGATATCACTGCATGAGAGTTAATTGACCAAAGATGCTAAATTCTACAATAACTAGAACCTTCGAAAAAACCTAAAATGGTGGTAACTGATAACTGGACAATCCTGAATCCTAAAGGCTGTGAGCATTTGTAATCCTCAAAGGATACACTAATTTTTACAAAGCGTCAACTTGCTAATGCACTCAGTGCATAAAATTGTCATTGTACGAAGCTTTAATAGTTCCAAGGTTTAAACCTCAGCTTTCCCAAAATAGTTACAAAGGAGGAAAGAGAAAATCACTGTAGTGTCACTACTTTTTTGTGCGATAGATTTTCAAAACAGGCAAAGAAATTGTTCTAAAGCACACTTCATAAAAGCAGATTTTGCAACACTGCCACAGACATGAACTGTGGACTTATAGACTTGAAGCTGGATAAAATTACCAGAACATGGTAGCAACCCAGAGGTGACAGGGAGAAACTTGTTTCTTGCACAAAGCTGCGCCAGTCTGATTCCTGTATAATAGAACCAAACTTATTGGAAAACTAGGAGAAAAGCGGAAATTTTTGTACTAATCCTTTCAAAAGGAAAAGGGGAACAAAAGAATAAGCCCAGCAAGAAGTTGTATTGGCTGATCATAATGTCAATCAACTCCATGTACAAAGTACGCTTCCTTTTCCTTTTCCTTTTCCTTTTCCTTTGTTTTTAATGAGAACAATTCCAGTTGCAGGACTAACTTAAAACCATTCAGCACATACAGGCGTGAAACAGTATCAAACTATGACAATAACTTCGCAATGGACAGCAAGAACAAATATTACATGGCTGTGAACACTTGTTCAAGCAAAATATCAATGACGAAAAATGGGATCCTCCAGCGATTAGAATCAACACTTCTACAGAAACATCAGGAAAACTATCAACAAAATCACGGTATCTTTTATGTTTTACCAAGATGATGAACTTGCACCAAAATGAAAAGAAATAGTTCAATGAGATTTAAGAGCAAAATAGAGGTTCCACTCAGTGATGTGCCATCTAGTGAAATCCAGTTGCCATCCTCTGAATGTCTCAGAGGTGGAAGTACAGAGAGAGAAGTAAGACGAGAAAAATAATGGCTGTTATTCTAAACAAATGTTACTTTTTAATTTTCGTCTCTGTTAGTTAAAAAACTGGTGCAAATCGTGATCTGTGAAACTTAATAAAATAGACAAATCATTAACATCTGGTAATTGTCTGATATTACTGGTCGATGTTGCAAGTGGAAAAAGCTTTCTCTTCATCAAAAGTGAATTGTGTAGCAAATTTAGTGACATAATTTTTGAATGATTGTTTAGTTTATTGTGTAGATATGACATAGTATTTGAAAGTGAAACTATTGATGTGACCATAAATCATTTTCAAACATGAAAAAAATAATAAAAGACATCAAGGACAATCGTAATGGTGATATTTACATTCATACAATGTGCTTTGATGGTTTTAATTTAGATGGTATTCATATACTCTGTACCACACCCACAGGTGCTTACAAAAATACAATGTTAATGTACCAGACGTCAAGGAGATCACAATCCTCCAGTGTTATCAAAGGCGAAAAGCACAAAAAAGCTCTAAGGTCCGTTGGGGCTTTAAGCGCAAAGTGCAACTAAAGCATGGACTTTGATGAGAAAAGACACAACTGAAAAAAAAGTAAAAATATGTATATATAGTCCAAGACAAATAATTATAATCATGAATAACAAATCTATGGACAAAGAAATTGAAAAAAAATTACAATAAAGCGAAATATCAATTGTTTAATGTCGCCTTTTCATGATTACACTCATTGGCAAGGAAAAGTATGCCTTAGAGCCTTGATGCGACACTAAAGCGCCCACAAAGCGAGGCGAAGTGCTCAACATGTTTTGAGCCTCGCTTAAGGGCAAGCGCGCCTATGACAACACTGCAATCCTCATGCAAGAAGATTAAACAATGGATAATATCACTTGGCAAAACCACCATAATATAACAAGAGATTAAAACTTCACTCACGCTTTTCTGAAGTACTCGATCTGGTAGTCTGCTTCATTTCCATTAAGGAAGCCATCTCTAGTAATCTGTGTTTGATTTCTTTCCTCAGATTGGCTGTTGGATCCCTTCGAATTGCTTTGCTTTGAGGTTCCCAATAATATGATTTCAACCAGTCAAGTGCCTGAAATTATTGACATCATTTAAAACATGATCCAGCTGGGACTTTCTGTTTGTCACTCGACTCGCTCTTTCAGACATGAGGAAAGAAACTTAATGTGTACTCATCACCATATTTTATTTTTGGTTTACTACTTATTCTCCATTCTATCAAATAGATTACTTTTTCCAGCTTTAATTTAATCAATTGTAGAAGTATAGAGTTTGGATGGATGAATCATGAACAGATGACAGTAACTAAAGGCCTTGATGTGATTCAAAAGATTGTACAAGGCTCAAGGATAGAAATTTGAATTATTGGTATGGGGAAAGAAAAAGAAAAAGATAGAACTACTTTGTCCAGCCAAAACCCACATGTGCTTGGACCTATAACAAGGCCACTGAATGCTCAGCCGTCGACTATGTTGTGTGGAATCTTCATTTTAGCCGCTGCACCCGTGTTCACACGACATTGGTACTGGTAAGGGTGTGGGCTTCGTACCAGGTGTGGTCAATTGAGATCGGGTACTTTGACCACAATCCATGGACAAATTTGAGCAAAAGATGCTGCCTGCTAGTGCCTAGTGCCTACAACTTGAGAAATTCTCAAAATGAAAGATTGAATTATTAGCTGCACTCCACAACCACAGAATATTTCTCATAATTTAAGATATTTTTATGGATCTATTTTTAGAATTTTGAATTATTTTTAGCCGAATCCCCGCACCCATATCCGTACTTGGATCCATACTCCCGAATCTTAAAATTTGGATTATGAAGGACCCGACATCTAGATCCGCAACCGGATTGGATACCTGCACCCCAGTCCGAGCAAACATAGGTCGTCGATATGGACAGTCAGCGGGATTCTGCCCCACCCAGCCCATGGACATGCCTACATCACATGTTGTCTAAACCATTTCAATCAAGTGCAAGGAAGGTTTCCAGCAAAGACTCTCATCTTTATGACCTAATCATTATGGCATTTCAACACTTCTCCACAATGTCCCACAGCTATTCAGTATAACAAATGTGATGCAAGATCATGCTTCCTTCAGCTCTCTCTATTTTATCTTCTCAAAATGTTTTTCATTCTCAGAAAAAAAAATCATCCTCCAGAAAATGTTTCCTTCAGATTTTTCTTCTTCCACATCTAGTTGATACTTGCTGGGAAAAACCAAACAATATAAGGTCAATCTCATTTACATTTATTCATAGTCTGAGAACCTGAAAATATAATAGTGTCAACTGGCAAGCTTCCCAGTCCACATCAGATCAAAGATATCTACCACTCAAAAGCAGCTTATTCAGCTGATAGCCTGATATCATGCAATCAGAGATGAAACGTCATGTTCTTAGACCAAATAGTTCACTCAGTCGGTTCCAAATTCATTTTAAATCACTGCTGAAAACCTATATCCCTTTTTTTTTTTTTTGGAGAAATACTGCAGAAAACCTAGATCCTACTAAAATAACAAGAGAAAATGGAAAACCTTCTGCTATCCAAGAGGATCTCACAAGTATTACTAAGGCAGAAAAGACTGCAACACAAGAATAACACGAGCCACAAAGCAACAAAGAATACAGAGACTTAGGAATCAATCATTTTCCAGTAACTAGAGAATGAGAAATCTATCACTAAAGAAGAGGATATGCTGCATGTGTCTCTTTTTATATCGGTGATGTTTGGGCCAAATCGCAGCACCTCAGCTAATCTACTGGAAAGCTTTCAGCCTGCTAGCACAGGTTCCAAAGTGACCCTGCACACCGAGCCTGAAGCAAATCATCGCACACCTAGTGTTGCAGCTAGACCTTAGATTACAGCAAACATAACTTGGCCTCCTCCGATTAGTTTTATCAATACAAACCACAATATCTCTGTATTTCTAGAAGAGAATCCATCACTACACTAAATACTACTATAAATGTAAAAGTGGAATGGAACTTCAAGAACCTTTTTATTGAATAAATAGAACATAAGGAAGTCATAGCTTCGATTGTAATAATATAATAAACAACACATATTTAAGAAAACGGTTATAGAGGGAAAGAAAGATATTTACCTTGGTAGAGGCAAGACGGACCAATTGCAGTGAAGGAAGATCACGATGAGAGCCCTCTACAAGGAAATAGCAACCACTTTTAAGAAAGGAACTTTTTCAAATTTGAATTTCCGTTGGAAAATCATAAGCCAGAGTCGTTAAAGCCGCCGCTTAAAGCGCGCTTAATCCCTGAAGCGAGGCTCAAAACATGTTGAGTGCTTCGCATCGCTTAGCGGACACTTCAATGTCGTCATCAAGGCTTTAAGGCATACTTTCCCTAGCCAAAGAGGCGACATGAAACAATTGATATTTCACTTTATCATAATTTTTTCTCTTTTCCACATGTTTGTTATTCATGCATATAATTATTCGTCTTGGATTACATATGCATATTTGTATTGTATTCTCCCTTGCGCCTTTTTTCATTAATGCCCACGCTTTATTTGCGCTTTGGCCTTAAAGCCCCAATGGACTTTAGAGCTTTTTCGCGCTTTTCCCCTTCGATAACATTGTCGTAAGCCACACCCAAACTAATATTGCTAACTGATGCAATTAAGTAACATATCGTATATAGCTTCCAATTATTTTAAGCCTACAGCAGATGTAGAAGGAGGACAAGTTGATGCATCTCTATATGATATATCTCTATTACTAGCTTACTCACTCAAAAAGACTGATAATTTCTCTTTTTTTTTGTTAGCAATCTACTCGTTGATGCTATGTATAATGACTTACATTTTCTTTTTATGACCGAGAAATCCCCGAGGGATAGTGGCGCATGGTTCAAAACTCGGTGGATAATGAAAACTGACGTAAACTTTTAACAACTTTTTTTTATACGGCTGACTTACATATAACAATCAACAACTGCTAGTTTTGAAGTTGTAAATATGCATAAACACTCACCATGGCGAACATCAATCAGCATACGTGGAATTCCAATATCATTGGCTGCCTCACCTATTGAGATTTCTGTCTTCTTGCGGGTCTTCTCAACAACGCCATTTACAAGCCTTGAAAAGTAGTTATCATTATTATGCTGATTTTGCTAGCTAATAACGCACTCACCCACACACAGCTGCTATCCTAATATACCACCATTTTAGCCACAACAGCCTCACAAATAAGAGGGCAAAGATGAAAAGCTAACTAAAGAATAAACTTAAAAGTGTACAACGGGTATTTCGACCAACAAGACTGCAAAGAAAACACTGCTGATGTGTCATTTTTTGTACTGTACATAATGAAAGAGAAGATTCCATAACTATTAGAATGATACGACCCGTGGAATGCTTGCATCAGGGTAGGTTGCCTACATCACACCCCCTTAGGATACGACCCTTCCCCGGACCCTGCGTGAACACGGGGATGCTTTGTGCACCAGGCTGCCCTTTTTCACTTGTATTTTTTGGTATAAAGAAAGGATAACTTGTTGTATAAGATAGTTGGGAAAATTTGATAGATGAATGTAGTTTAGCCTACACTTATCTCGTATATACTTTTTCAGACCATCTTTTTGTATAAAATAAATTTATTTAACTTTTAAAAATACAAAGAAAACAAAGTGTAAATAACATCACAATTTTTTAACAATGGTGCTATGTTACCATTAAGAAAAAGGTCATTCTCGCAAATCACACAAACGAAAAAAATTTCTTTAAAAAAAACTAGTGACAAATGTACCTCATAATTGCCATGCAATATAGCATAGAAAGCATTTCTTCTGATTGCAAAGCATTTCCACCTAGGTCCTTCCTGCGAAAAAGAATTACCAAGAACAATGTTCATTTTAACTCCCAAGCAATATACATAAGAGGATGAATCAACATAACAACTCACTCCTAATATATACTCCCTCCGTCCCAATCCGTCCCAATTTATGTGAACTTGTTTGACCAGGCACGAGTTGTAAAAAGTCGAAACTTATGGTCTAAAACAAGACATAGATATTTGTATGGCTATAATGAAAAGCGTAAAGTTAAATTATTCTGTCACTCTTTTCAGGATAGATTAAAAAGGAAAGTGTATCACATAAATTAGGACAAAAAAGGGTTGAATCAGTAAAGAGTGACCTGAAAAAAGCATCTTTTTGCTGAATTTCAATAATTGAAGCTGTAACTTCTACTGCAACAGGAATGCACCCTCTGCTCCTCCACGTCGATATCTAATATCCCCAAGAAAAACGTATTCAATTCAAATTTATAGCAGAGAAAAAATTATTAGGGCAAAAAAATAGAAGGAAAAAAGTGTATTTTCTTTTGGGAGTTAGTTACCCTTTGAAGAGCAAAAGCAACAGAAGGAGGAGAAGAAGAGAAAAGGGAATCTCGAACAGAGTTCCATTCATCCCAGCTTATCCACGGCACAAATTTGAACCCCTGAGAGTTGGTTTCAGCGATTTCGTCGTCAGCTGGTGGTTCGATAAACCCTAGAAGAGACTCCATTGTAGAGGAAGTTGAGAAGAATGATGGAGGAGAGTCCGAGGGTTTAAGGGGTTTAACTCCGGCCGGACAAGAGGACACTTTTCATCGCCCGGTTCAGAGACTGTTACTATTTGATTGATCAAAATGGTCCTTTATATAATAACACTTGATAGCAATAGTCCTTAATATATGCAAAAACATACTCCCTCCATTTCAGATCAGATGAGATACTTTAATTTAAAAATAATTTAATTTTAAACTTTTCATTTTACTCATTTTATTCTTAATGAAAAGTTTATAACCATAAAAATATCATGGCCCTACAAAACTTTTATATCTTAAACTTTAAAAATTACAAGTTTCAAAAGTCTTCTTTTCTTTCTTTTAAACTCTGTGTTGAAACAAACTGCCTCATCTAAAAATAGAAACGGAGAGAGTAGTATTTACAACTCAAAGAGATAAATAAAAAGAACTAGCAGACTGGATCAGGGGCGGCTCAAATGTGAAGCAACTAATAACTTGTTTTGGCCAAGCTAAAAAAATTAGCTTATTATGAGAAGTGTTTTTTTTTTCGAAAATACTTTTGGTGAAAAGCAGTTTGTGTTTAGCTAATTAATTTAAAAAATAATTTTAAGAAATAATTAGTGTTTTGGCCAAATTTTTAAAAAATGCTTCTAAGTGTATTTTTCTCAAAAGTGCTTCTGCGAAGAAGCTACTTTTTTCTGCTTCTCCAAAAATGATTCTACTTCAACCCAAAAGCATTTTTTTTCTTCTAAAAGCTTGGCAAAACACTTCACTTTGAAGAAAAAAAAATATTCTTTCAGCTTGGAGAAGCTTGGTCAAACAAGCTATAAAATGATCGCTTTAGGCCCCCAAATTCGAGGGGCCCATTTTAGAAATAGTAGGCTTATATTTTTTTTTTTGTGTGTGTGTGGAAATATTATATTACTCTCTTCAGTCTATTTTAATTGATTTTTGGGTTCTTCTTTTATGGTCCATAATATTTGATTTTTTTAGATATCAAGGATGAATTAACTTTTTTTTATCAAAGTTGCCCTTGGAGTAAAGAGCCAAGGAGTATTTGTTATATTTTCAATGAACAAATTAAGGTTAATGTAGTCAATTTCATAATAAATTAATGCTAAAAGATGAATTCGTAATATGTGTAAAAACAGCCAAAAAATTAATTAAATAGACTGTAGAGAGTACTATTTAGAAGAAAATATTGAGTACTATTTGTAATGCGTAATACATATAAAAAAAAATAATTTGATGTAAATATTTGTAATAAAATCACAAAGTCTCTTGAAGAATATTTTAGAGTTGATTAGTTCTTATACAGAGTAAATCAAGCCATTTTTTCACTTCAATGTAAATTTTAACAATTTGAAGAGTATGAAAGTATTTTTGATTTTCTATTTCGTGGTGAAAAATTGACTCAAATTAAAGATAATATTCTAATTGATATTTATTCATTCTGATAAAAAAACTTGATTCTTTTTCAAATTTTTTTATCGCTTATAAAATAATGTTAACAGTTGGCTCACCAAAAGAAATTGTTTCAAAACTAAAATTAATAAAACCTTGCATAAGATCAGCTATATCTCAATAAGATAAAAAAGATTAGCTATATTATCATTTGACAGAGAATTATTAAAGAAATCAATTATAAAAATAATTATTAACAACTTTACATCTCAAAAAGGTAGAAAAATAAATTTCAAATAAAAAATTAAATTTTTTTTTTTTGAGTTTAAGGTCTCCAATTAAACTTTGGCTACAAATGTGGTTAAATCCTTTGTGCCTCTAGACTGAACATATCAGTTTGAAATTGGGGCCTCATTGTCAATTTCTAAGTTCCCGGCCCTTGTTCTTGATTCTTCTTCTTGTTTTGGCTAGAGCTCGAACCAAGAACAGGGATGAAAAACTTCAAGGGTAAACCCACCACTACTCCATCGAGAAAATTGTGGCCGAAGGATTTGATGGTGTATTTTATACAGGAATTGAGACAAAATCTGATTAAGAGCAGCGAGGTTACAGGAGAAAAATTGGTTTGATATTTTGAGTGATCAATTTGATATTGTTTTATGCGGATTTTGTTATTGCACTGGTGAATCAGCGTATATGCCCCCTGTTTTGAGGGAGTTTGGCGGTGAATTTTCTTAACGGATAATCTGTTAACCCGTTAAGAAAATATATATATATATTAAATATCAAAAGCCCTAGTATAACGAGCAAACTCATTTGTTGCTTTTTAAAATTGTAAATAGGAGTTAACATACATATGTATGTCCTAAAGAAGAATTTGATATAATGGATAACTTTTTTATGAATGAAGACTGTTATCAGGTTTGGCTGTGGTAATCTCCTTGAATAATCGTATTGGATTAATTTGTATTTATTGTTTGTTGGTTTTCAACCAATCCTTTTAACTTCTAAGATGCATGGCAGTGGATATAAATGTTAACATTTGCATGCTAGCTAGTAACGATGTAGCTAACAAATTCAGAATAATCCTATTCTGAACTTGTATGCTAGGCAGTCAGCAAACAATTAATGCACGCAATATAGATTGAATTAGGCCGATAAATCGTCCGATAAGATCTAAATCAATACCAATCCGTCTGATATCTTACCGGGTGGCTAGCGGATTAATATATTTAAAAGTCAATAACTGATAAGCCAAACCGTTAAGAGTAAATAACCATTCCGATAAGCAGCCCTAATTAGAAACCAAAAGTGTTACGTACTACTATGTTTTTGCATACATTAAGGACTATTGCTGTTGAGTGTTATATATGAAGGACCACAATAGTCCAATATATTTTGATCATTTTCTCTACACTTGGGAATTGTCATTTTATATGATAGTAAGTACATAAAATATAGTAGTAAGAATTTCTATTTTATAAGAAATATTTATACTATTAATTTACGTGTGAGGTAATTACAAGTGAATTTTTATGATCAATATCATTAATTGATAAAACACTAGTATGTAATTTGCTTAAACATATTGGAATAAAATGTTAAATCTAATTTATCATGAGACTTACAAGTTTCCATAAGGTAGCTCCAAATGTGTGGTGACTAAGAGCCCGTTTGGATTAGCTGGAAAAAAATAGCTTTTAAGTGTTGAAACTTGTTTTATAAATAAGCAGTTACTTGTTTGGATAAAAGTGTTGAAGCTTAAAAAAATTGTTGAAGTGTTTGGTAAACAAGTGCTGGTAAGAACTTTTTTTCTGTTAAAAAGACAGAAATATCCTTAAAGATGTTAACATTATAAAGAAGTTGATTACTACAATATATTTGATTCATATAATTAATGCAAATAATTTATATTTTAATTTAATTTCAATTTAAATGATTAGTTAAGATAGTTGTTACAAATATAATTCTTGAATGCTCATTTTTAGTTTGTACATAAGTGAAAAGAAAAATAATTTGTTCCTCTAACTAATAAAGATTCAGAATATAAATTTTTTTAGTGTTTTAAAAGATTCATACAACTACAAGTATCAAGCTTCACAAATAATATGCATATTTCAAGAGAATGAAACAAAATAACATTTCTCAATTGGAATGTAAAATAATAAATATTAGTGTTTTAAAAGATTCATACAACTACAAGTATCAAGCTTCACAAATTTCATTAGCAATCAAACCGCGAAGACCCATCCAAACAAGATCACTTTGCTCTTCCACATTTTCCGCATTTACATTGTTATTAGCTCTCACATCAGGATCAACAGATGGAACATATCCCTTATTCTCAGCTGCTCGGAATGCATCATCCATATTGCATTTCTTTCTAATATAGTCATGAATGGCCATAGTAGCAAGGATGTCTCTTTGAGTGTCAATGTGATAGAAAGGCATATCTCGCAAAATAGACCATCTTGCATTTCAAACTCCAAATGTGCGCTCTACAATATTTCTACAAGAAGAATGCAAATAGTTAAATTTTTCAATTCGCCCTCTTGGTTCTCGCAATTGTCTTGTTGCACCATGGCATAATTGTGCTAGGTGATATCTCACATTATCTCCTTTGTATGGAGCCATATATCCCTTCATATACAGATATCATGCATCAACTAGATAATACTTATTTCCAATTGAACGCGGAAAGTTGAGTTCTAATCTACGAAGGGCCTCACCAAATATACGACTATCGTGAGTTGCTCCTTCCCACCAAGCCCATGCAAATGTAAAACACATATTAAAATCTACGACATCAGGAATATTTTGAGTCAGATAACATTTACGTCCAATATATGGCATCTCTTGACCTTGCGGTAATCTTGCTTTAACATGTGTGCCATCTTTTACCAGATATGGGTCCGGACGACCCAAGAGCCCGGGTCTCTATAAAACAGAATGAAAAGCCCGGGTGGAAGCACAAACAAAAGGAGAGAGAAAAAGTAGAAAAGAAAGGGGGGAAGAAGTCTAGTCCAACTCGTAGTGACCCTAAGACTGTGTTATGGCGAACTGGGAATGCCTTCCAAGTCTATAGTCTTATAAAAGTAGTAATGCCGCATTCCCTCTTCAGTTATCGTGAAATTTCTCAGGGCTCTTCGCTATGAAGAATGCCTCATCGTTCTTCGTTCATTCCCGTTCGATGGAGAAAGAACTTCTTTCGGGTGTTCGGTCAGGCTTCTCCAATACAATCCTACACACATTTACAAGTATAAAACTAACTCAAGTTAGTAATACTTATAAAAGTTAAGTTATAAGTTTAATAAAAAAAATTATGTAAAAATATTTCTTACTCTAAAGAAAGGGAGATATCGACCATTACATGGCTTATGAGCTCCTGCACCATCATTATAATTTTGATGTGGTCTAATTATATCTTTTGCAAGCTCACAAATGGCCTTTAAAACACTATGAAAGTGTATATGAATTGTTTCTCCCGAATGTTGAAAGATTTTCTGTATCAATCGATTTCCAGCTCCATGTGCACAAGTCATCAAGAACATACCTAACATCTCGTGTATAGACATTCCACGTGTGGGTTTAAGCCCATACTTTTCATTTAAGTCATTCGATAGATCAACAAACACCGACTTTCTCAATTGAAAATTTTCATAACAAGTCTCGTTTCCTCTTAATATCTCTTGAATATTTACATTTCTAGAGCGATTAGATGTACGACAAGGTTCCTTGCATAGGTATTTTTCATAATACATCAAAATCAATTTACCTGCTATTTGACATAAAGCCGTTCATTCCTTCTCATCTTGCTCCCTCTGTATTTTCTCCAGTTCTTCTTCATCTTCATCATCTGACGAATAACTTGAATAAGGATCTACTATGTCACTAGAGTTCGAACTCTCCATTTTACTGAAAATGAAAACATAAAGTTAACTGAAGCTTTACAAACATCAAGTAAAGGGAAGCTTAACAATAGTAAGCTTAACCAAAGCTTAACAATAGAAGCTCAAAAAACAGAAGCTTTAATTCAATAAAAGTTTAATGATACAATCACAATATCTAAACAAGAAGCCATATATAGGTTTACACATAAAAGCATAATAACGTTTACACATACAATCACAATATTAGAACACAGAATAATAGAAATACTCAACCACAACGATACATTATCCATTTTTCTTGAGGTATAACTGATAGTTAAACTCCAACCAAGACTTGCGAGCTTCATCAGTAGGCATCCCAAAAAATATATGTCAGTTATTTTTCTTGCAGAACATATTCATAGTAAAACTGTAAATTTCACTCCCAGCTAAAATATCAAGAATTTGTTCCAACGTGCCAATACACTTCTCGATGGATGTCTCATCAACCGCAGGAAATGTAGCAGTGTTTTTGCTAGGCATAAACTCTATGAAAGAGTGTATATCCTCTTTTATTAATGTTGCAGCTGTTTTTTTCTTACTCTTTCTTACTTGACTATTGGTGCTAACACCATCAGTTGATTTTTGTCTTTTTAGTGATGGCCCTGGAAACATAATAAAATTTATATTCTGTAGATCATTACTTTCATCGCTCATTTCATCATTAAGATGAGTAAGTGTTCTTTGTCACAATCATCAATAACATTTATTCCTTCTTCATCAAGATTAAGTCCAATGTCGGATGATTGTTCTTGATTTGTTGCACATGCTCTTTCTCCTGTGGCAACAACATCAGCAAACAGTGCATCGTAGTGAAACCATATGAGCGAAAGATCTTTGTTCCTAAATTTATTATATTTTGTATTCTCCTGTAAAAAGAGAAAGTCAAAACTATTTTAGTCAAACCGATAAAATTAACAATGAAAATAATAAGAATTACACATATAATAATGTGAGAGATGTACCTTAATTTTTCGCTCCCACCAATCATCATCTACCATAATCGTATTTTTCGTGGCATCACATCCTAAACCTGTCTCCCCTCTCATCAACTGCTTAAAAAGTGTCAATTCACCTTTCATGTAATCCCAATGGTTTTTTATTTTTTTTACCATAGTCTTTTTCTGTCTTCTTACAGAACTTGTCAACAATACTTTTCCATCCATCTTTATTTAAGTAAGTGTTTGGTCTATTTCCTTTTCTAACCTCTTTCTCACACAATTCAAGAAATATAAGATGTGCATCATCGTCCTACTTAGCATTGTCCGACATGATTGAATGTAAATAATCTGAAGAAAGCAGAACAACCAAGAAGCTAAGACTGAAGTAGCATAAAGAGAGCCTAAAAGAGCTTTGTGTTTGACAGAAAGAATGCCTTTAGGTGTTTGCTTTGAGGCTCCGTGATGAACTAAAGAAGGCAACACAAAACTAAGAACTTACTTATATACATCTTTTATTTTGAAGAATTGAAACCTCCGTACAGAAACACAAGGCTGAAACAGTACAATCAATGACCACACATATGCAACTCATGAAAATAAAAAAGCAAATAAAAGTCAAGAAACAACTTTTGAAAAAATTGTGATGTTGGTAAATATGTTTGCCCCATGTATGAACTAGAGGCAGAAGAAACACCAATTAAAAAATCAAAGCAACAAGTTTGAGCATCCATCCTGATGAACTAGGTTCTAGGAGCAAACCATTAGCAACAAGCACCATAGCCTACCATCTGAGAATATCTTGGATGCATAAGCACTCTCTCCATATTACTAGTATGAAAAAGGGGAATGAATACAAAATTTTTGACATCATAAAATGGAAAGAGTAAATACAAAAATTGGATTGGAAATATGACCTTCCTAACGTAATACAAAAACAGATCTTCTCATATGCAACTTTCTTGCAACTTTATTCCATATGAACAACGAACAAGTCATGGAAATTTCACTTAAAGCAATTTCTGTTATATTTTGAAGTTTAAAATTAAGCACTATTAGAATAATGATAGATTAAGAATTCTTCTTAAAAATTTCTTATAATAAAAAATCATAAAAATATATGAAAGACCGGGGGAAATTGGTCTCAAATTCCATTAAATTTTCGATATCTGCCTACACTTGCAAAAATTTGTTATAAGAAAGGTAAAATGACGGCAATACGATAAATAATTCGAATCACGGGACATAAGCGACTATGGACTTAAATTTTGAAAGACGTTTGGTACTATGATTTGCAATTTGTACGCTCTGACTTGTTCTGGGAACTTTCCATTTCGTCAATAACATTTTTGTTGAAAGATTAAAGTCGCAGATTCATGTCAAAACCCAAGGAAAAGCCAAAATAAAAAGGGGGTTTTCCATTAAAATTAATCCAAAACTTTGAAAACACACTAGGAATAGATTTTCAATAGGAAGATTAAACTCACTGGACTGAAGAGGCTTTCAATGGGAGCTGAAGTTGGGGAGAGTCTGCAACAAGAAGAGGAAGAAGAACGCAAAGTCTGCAACAAGAATGGAGAAAATAAAAATATCCTGTGTTTTTTACTGAGGAGTAATTTCGGAATTAAGAAAAATTATAAGGGATAAGAATGTAATATCTTTGGTCAAAGTAAGGTGGCTTTTAAGCCAATTTCGATTGGTTTTGGCTTTTTTAAAGTAGATTTTAACTTTTTTAAAGCTCGTTTTTTAGTTGCCAAACATTACTAAAACTTAAAAAGTGCTTAAACCAGCTTTTAAGCCCATCCAAACAGACTCTAAGCCATTTACATAGATAACAAGTTGGTTACTTATTTTCAACGAGGATTGGACAAACTAATAGAGCGAAAAGTCAATTTAGTAATTTTAGGAAGGGTGTGAAGGTCAAAATAATGAGTAAATTAGGAAGGTCCCGAACATGAGGATTGATTTAAATACAAGATTTTTGGGAGGTGAATGATTATAAGCATTTCATCTCCATTTTTATTGATTTTCAATATATTAACTTGCAAATCCTTATGAGAGATATAAGCTATTTTGTTTCACTATACTTTTTTGATGCCTCAATTATTTATATGAACATTTGAATGTGTACTAGTCACTAGAGTTATGTTTACGTTTATCAATACAATCATGTAAAACATGATACGGATTCAATGATTTATAATGAAGTGCCTAAATTATTTTCAGGTTACATAGAGAGTCAACCTCAACTTCAAATTACATTTTATATCTGTTCGCATATGTCATTTTAAAACTTTTCGAAAAGTTAATATCAATCAGCAAAAAGATAAACAAGTGCAAAGTTAATATCAAATGTTTCGCTAACTGATGGCGTAAATGATAACTTAGCCAATTCGATTTAATATGAGATTAACCAATTCGATTTAATAAAATAGAGTCAATCTTAGCCAATATTAATGTCCAAAAGATATGTTAGTTGATTTTGTTCTAAAATAATATGTATATTATCTGAATGGCAATAAATGTTGATAAAACTAACAATATTCAATGACCAAAAAAAGAGGGGATATCATTAAGTAACAATAAATAGCAACGAATGACATCTAAGTAAATAAGAACGTGAGATTCACCCGAAAAGGGTGAGATCTATGAATATTCCTCCTGACAATGATGAATGATAGATGAGCATTCGAATGTTCAGGTTGTTCTTGGATGAAGTGGAAGTGAGGCAAGAATCTTATGAAAAATGTATTTGATGTATGTTTGCAATAAAGCCCGATTCTATATAGAATCTCAATGTGTTTTCTTACAAGTGAATATCTTCTATCCCCTATTATTGTGTCTCTTTCTATTTATAAGGAACATACACATAGAAAACCTTAATAGTACAGGTACAAAGAATACCCACTAGAATATTCTTTTTTGATGTCTCATCCTAAAACTAGTCGCTACTCACTCTGTCTACGATGAGTGCTCGACCTCGCCCCTGATCCTCGCTGACTCCTCGACCTTGATCTTCAATAACTTCATCGTCTCTACCCTTTAATTTTTAAGAGACCACTTCGACCTCGGGCAGGCCTTCGTCGAAGTCGTACTGGTGACGCATGGGAGCTCATGAGGGCCTTCTTAATGCTAATACGGTTTAATCACGTTAAGGTAATTTTTGACCCATACAGTTAGTCCCTCTGCTTAGTGAGATCATCCTCGCAGGTGAGTTCAATGAGTGGATAATGTCGTTTGTAGTCGAACTTATCGAGTAGACCATATGAGTCGTAGTCATCGTCGCCGTCGTGGTGAGCAGGCAACGTGTCCCTCTGCGGGCCGTATATTTCAAATTCCTCAGGTTTCCCGGGTAATTTTTTTGTGCCATCTTGTCCAAGGGTTGGGGTGACGTAATGACATCATGCGTCATGATGTCGCTTATTCCCGATGCGTTACTTCGATTTGTGCGTGACCCTTGATTGGATCTGCCATTTCGATTTCAGTGCCATTAATGACGAGCCGTTTCGGGTCTGGTGCCATGATTTCTATAAATAGAGGTCGTTGAACCTGAATTCAAAATCTTACTCTTCTAAAGATTCGAATTCCAGCCTTCTTCTCTGAATCTTCTTTCTCTTCTTTGTTGCATTGCCTTACACCATATTCCAATATCTTCTTCTTGTACTCTTCATCATTATCTCGAAACATGTCAAACTTACCCTCAGATGCTAGTGAAGGGAGTCGTGTTGCTCCCTTGGCGGTTGTGTTTCCCACCCATAGGGAGAGTGTTTCTGCCATTGCTGAGGATGAAGCTTTTCCGTCGGTGGAGGAGATACTCCCTCGCAACCCCGAAGCCAGGTCTGATCTCACCCGATCACTAGACGCGGCACCCGAGAATTTCCTGTCGACTATGGCATCCAAAGAGTTGGTTGAATTCAAAGCCAAGTTTGGTCTTACCAACCACGTCAAACTGGTCCCGACCGGAGGGGACGTGGTGCAGGTTCATCGTCCTAGGTACTGCTTTTTATACGCCTACCCCTTCCTCATTGGTTATTCATTCCCTCTTCTTCTGTTGGTGGAAGAATTTTGTCGCCATTACGGTGTTTGCCTGCTCAGCTTGCACCGAACCTCTACAAAATTATCATAACGCTGACCAAATTTGCCGAGCTGGCCGGGGTCGAACTGACCCTGCAACATTTGGTGCATCTATTAGCCCCTAGCTTTTATAGGGGAACAATGCTGAACCTTCGCATTCTTGGAGGTAAATTCTTGGTGGCAAATACGGACGACAAGACTAGTTGTCAGTTCTGGCTTAACTTTTTCTACGTCATAACTGAGGATGTTGTGGCTAATGTCGATGGCTTTCCTGAGGCTTGGAACTACACACGTAAGTGTCCTGTTTCTCTCTTTGTTCCTTTACTTGCTGTGAGTTAGTTAAATGATTTTCCCTTCCTTAAAGCCAACAACCAGCCCCCCCCCCTTTTAGTCGCGCGTATTTCCAATTGGGCCGAGTAATTTCTCCCATATGTCATAGGGATTCGCAATTGACCGAGCTTTTTAAAGAAGTTCAAGCCGGCTCTTCCTTCGGCAGGTAACTTCTTTTCTCTGGCCGTGGTCATTCCGCCTTTTGTTGTATGTCGATTCGTTCTACTAACTCTATGTTTGTTTCTTTCCCAGGCAGGGGGTCTTCTCGAAGGAGTCGGGCGCCTGTGCCTTCTTTTCCGAGGATGGCTGCTGCACCTTTGGCTTCTGCCCTTGTTGCAACTACTGTACCTTCCGCACCTACCCCCACCTTGGTTACTGCAGTCCAAGAGTCTGTCTTCGTCCTGTCTTTTGCTTCTGCTCCTCAACTCTTCTTGCTGGTTGACGAGGATGGCGATGTCTCCTCTGATGATGGTGGTCTAAGGCCTCGTAAGAGGAGAGCCGTAGATGCATGGGGGGAAATGCCAATGGCCGTCGACTTAGAGGGGGGTGACTTCGTTCTTCGAGAGACTGGCGTAATACATGGTAGATGTCTCCTCGTCGGCTGATGACAGAGGAACATCCATTAATGAGGAGGGCGCCAGATCTGATTCTGACATAGATCTGGACGAGCTGAGAATGATTGATGAGGGGCTCACCCAACTCGAGGTGAGGTTGAAGGGGGGCTCAAGGACTATTACGATCCCAGTGGATCGTAACCTGCTTGTGAATAGTGAGAAGGTAATCCCTGCCTTTGAACCTCTCTGTTATGAAGTCGAAGGTGTGAACCTCGAGAAGATAAACGACAATGCCTTGTTCAAAAACATTGTCGGTCTTGCTCTATGGATAAGTACGACAGTCGTTCGTCCTGTTCCTTGTGCCTTAGTTTCCTTTTAGGTTCTAACATCTCTTCTTTGTTTTGTAGATGGTTATTCTGGAGATTGATATTGCTCGAGGGGAGAAGTGGCATAAAGAAATTTATGTGAAGTTGACAAATAAGTATACATCATATCGTGGAAAGTACCGGGAGCTCTAGGATCGATTTCATGAAGGAGGCGACGCTCTGGCTTTGAGAGAGGATTTGAAAAAGAAAGACGAAGAGCTAATGGCGGTTGTGGAGCATTTCATCATTCTTAAGGGGACGCTAAAGGCCAAGGAGGAAGAGCTGGAACTCAGCAAAGGCGTGGAGGCCCAATGTAGCGACTTTCAGGATCAAGTAGCCCACCTACAAGATCAGTTTGACGAGTGCCAATTTCAGATGTAGGCTATCAAGGGTGAGATTTCCGAGAAGCAGGAGGAGCTCGACAAGGCGGAGTCTTCTCGGTTGGAGGATCGGAGGAGAGTGGAGTTCCTTGAGTTGGAAAACCGAACCTTTCGTTCCGAGCGGGAGACGACTTGTCAACGGCGAGGGCTAAGGAGGACAACCTTGAGGAGAGGAGAGGAGAGTTGGAAAAGGAAACTGTAGCGACCCAGCTGGTCATTTTCAGTATTGCATCCATGTTCCCCCATTTATTGCTTATTATATAATCATTTATTGTTATGTGACTTGCCGGGGTGGTTGGTTTGGTTCTGGGGATATTCGGTATGAATTGGGTCACTTAGTCCCAAGGTTGGGAGCCTAATTTGGAAGAGTTGACCAGATGTTGACTTATGTGTAAATGGCTCCAGAATAGAGTTTTGATGGTTCCGATAGCTTCGTGATTGTGGACTTAGGAGTGTGTACGAATATTGATTTGGAGGTCCGTAGATGATTTTGACTTGAATTGGCGAAAGTTGGAAAAATAGAAGTTTTGAGAGTTGGAAAAATGGAATTGGGGGGGGGGGGGGGGGGGGGGGGGGGGGGGGGGGAGGCAGTGATAGTCACGTCATCACCCAGTGTTTCATAACTCTCGCTGATAGCGTTCATGAGGTTGCGGGGATATCACCCGTCACTTTAATCTTGTCTCCTTGGTTACATGCCATGTAAATTTCTGTATGTGCAGAGAAAGAGAAGGACCTTGTGGTTTGTTAGGTTAGCAACTCGCGTGAGTTGTAGATCTAAAAGAAACTAAAATATTAGCTAAGAAGTCCCCATAGATAGCGCCAAATTATTTGACCTAAAATTTAGATTTGGGCTTACCCAATTAGATTTAATAAAATAGAATCAATGTTAACCAATATTAATGTCCAAAAGATATGTTAGTTGATTTTGTAATAAGATAATATTATATTATCTGAATGGCAATAAATGTTGACAACACTAACAATATTCAATGACCCCAAAAAAGGATGATAGCATTAAGTAACAATAAATAGTAATGAATGACATTTAAGTAAATATGAACGCATTTAAATAAATATAATTGTGTCTATTTCTATTTATATGGAACATATACCTTAAAAAACCTAATAGTACATGTAGAGAGAAAATCCACCAGAATATTCTCTTTTGATGTCTCATACTAAAACTAGTTGTTACACACTGTCTACGATGAGTGCTCGGCCTTGACCCTGATATTCGTTGACTCCTCGACCTTGATCTTCAATACCTTCATCGGCTCTGCCCTTCACTTTTAAGAGACCACTTCGACCTCGGGCAAGCCTTTGTCGAAGTCGCACTGGTGACACGTGGCAGCCCATGAGGGCGTTCTTAATGCTAATACGGTTTAATCATGCCAAAGGTAATTTTTGACCCATACAACTATAATATTTAATTGTTAATATTCTATGGAATTTCATATTGGAAAAAGGTGAAAAAATATTATGCAAAGATTGGAACATGCAGACGGGGAGAAAGAAGTTTCCATTTAGATCAAATTTTTGAAAATCTGACAGTCATTGCCCATCGTGTCTACATCAATTCAGTAAATACATAATGTCTTACATACATTATTATCACTAAATCATACTAATTATTTAATGAGATTTTTACATTCTTATACACTATTTGAAAATTTATTACACTCCATACTCAAGTTTCAATTTAATTATATCCTGTATACAAATTTATCAATTATATACACTTTAAGAATTAAATGAGTATCTCTTTATAATAGAAATCAATTATTTCCCATCCTTATTCTCTCTTCCTCTTGCGCTCTCTCTCTCTCTCTCTCTTGCGCTCTCCGTCTCTCTCTATCTCTCAATTCCTAATTCCAGTAATGTAGAGCAAAGGAAAAGAGAGCAACAATTCCACCATTGACAGCCATTAAAAAACTTTGAATTTTTGGATTTTCAAAAATCATTATTTGTTTGGATTGAGTGTTGTTGCAAACAATTGAAAATATTATTTGGAGTTTATATCTCAATTTTGAGGATGTTTTGGTGAAGATTAGACTTGATTTTGGCTGAATTTCAGATTGAAACTCGAAGAAGAAGACATGCTATACATTATACTTACGAAACTGTAGTAAAGTTGGAGTAAAATCGTAGAAAAATTGTATTATATTGTTTATATATATTTTTTTATTTAAATATTGTATAAAAGTTGAACAATATTTTTATAAAAATTATATTTAAGTTATATGATATTGTAGTTGTATATAACTGGATACAAATAACGTATGAAAGTTGTAGATAAGTTGTATAATATATAATTAGTTGTATGAAATTTGCTTTTTCAATGTATAAGTCAGATACAAAATATACAAAAGATATATTTTATAAAATTTGTATAAAAATTATATTTAAGTTGTATGATATTGTAGTTGTATATAATGAGTAGAAATAATGTATGAAAGTTATAGATAAGTTGTATAATATATAATTATTATGTATATATTATACTTATATATTATACGTTTATACTTTTATTTTCTCCATTAACTTCAACCAAATATTGTCCAAATGCCTAGTAATGTGTATTTCAGGTGTTGAATGGGCAGAAGGTGGTTCCATCGAGGGACAAGGAGTTGGGTTTTCCATTCAAATATTGATATATCAAAGACGCTCCGAAAGCAATCATGTGACTCATGAGACCATAAATCATCAACCAATTTTCTATACATCTTGAAGTTGTCAACTTCATAGGGTCCAAAAGAGTATTGAACTAATGTATTTCAATGGCATGGGAGAAAAAAGACGAAACAAATAACTGTTCTCTTCCTTGTCTGGGCGTAACACTTTTTCCTCATTTTTATTCAATTTGTAAACATCAAGCCTTTTTGAAAAGTATGTGCACCTTCAATGGAGTATGTCTTTTCCTCCATTGAAACCGTCAACCAATACTACTAAATTTATTAGATTTGGTATGTCAATTGCCTAAAAAATAGAGTATGTCTTTTCCTCATTTTTTGCTATAACCAACTGGATGTCATTAGAAAAAAAATTCGTACAATTTTGCGAAAAATGAAAAAGCTGCTCCAGAAGCATTTCTAATTTTTAAATGACACAGTCCCGTTCACAACTTGCCCTTTCTTGCTCTAATTTTAAAATATGTAAATGTGCCAATCTTGTATTATAAGAAAGAGAGAAGAGGGGAGAGAGGAGAGAAAAAAGAAAAAAAAGGATAACTAAAACCTTTGATTGAAGGCATAAGCAATGAATTGAGAGCCTTTTAAGCTGGATTGTATATATTTTGTAACTAAAACGTGTTTAGGTTGGGTTAGGGGTGTAAAATGGGGCAGGGTAGTTTAGGGCGGGGACGGGCAATCCTTGACCTGCTAATATTTTGACCCGCCCTGCCTTGCCCTATTTAGCATTTTTTTCCAAATTTTGCCCCGCCCCCCTGCCCCATTTAGGCTCTCTTGTATTTTTTTTAATTTGTAATATTATGTTTACTTCTTTTTTTTAATAACAATTTTTATTAATTTAGTAATACAATGGTTTTTAATAGTGTTTACATCTCCAACACTGTGGTTTTGTTTTCCTTGTGTTTTTCACAAAAATTCTTTGTATCTTTGATGTCTTTATAGAATATGCTGGATGCTAATTCCCACCTATGATTATATTTTCCTTTTAAACCAGCAAATTGTTTGAATTTCCAGTGTTCGAATCACAGCTAAGAGAGAAAATTAAACTGCTGCTAAATGGAGGGAGCTTCAACGTATAACAGAGCTCTACAACTGAGACTATGGCATAAGTGAGTACACATATCATAAAAGAAAAAACATAATTCTTCAACTTAACACAAGATAATATGAACAGAGCCAGAGGGTACATTTTACTAATTCTGTATAGTAATTCAAACAGTACCAACATCAACAAAAACAGATACTATAAATTGAAATAGGAATTTAAACGGTAAGATTTCTAGAACCTAGCACGAGCATTGTATCAGTCATAAAATTTCAACCACAATACAAGTTCGACACCACTAATTACACCACAAAACAGTAAATATTAAACAGTAGCTATGTGGCAATCCAAATTTGAGAGGAACAAAAGGGATGTAAGCATGTCAAGGGTCTCATAGTTGCGATAAACCACTTGAATCCGGCTCGTCCTCTTCATCAAGCAATGTTGGACATGAAACTTGATCAACCGTTGAATTCCAACCTAAAAGGAAAAATGCATAGTTCAATGTATTAATATAGTATTAAACAATTGAATACATATTAAGACAATAATGAGAAAATTACTTACCATTTAAGTCATTCCATAACCACGTGCGAGTACACATTAAAGCTTCCAAAGTAATGGGGTGGAGTCTACTCCGATGCGGGCTAATCAACCTCCCACTAATTCTAAATGCCGATTCTGAAGCAATAGTAGACACGGGAATTGCTAAGAGATCACGAGCCATTTTTTGCAATGTAGGAAATTTCAATCCATTTGTCTTCCACCAACTCAAATTGTCAAATGAAGGGGTTCGAGGTAGTAGGTCTTATTCTAAGTATATATCCAACTCTGATCTTTTCTCCACGGTAGCTCCAGTTGAAACTACAAATCAATCAAAGCTTGAAAGCCGATCACCCTGAGTAAAACTAGTGACTTCACTAGAACTAGATGCTAATGAATCATGTGGGGACGATAATTTACTCTTATAATCTTGAAAGAGATCATAACAATTCGATCGAACTTCTTGAATTTTAGTTGAAGCTTCTTCACCATAAATTAGTGGAAGAAAAAACTCTATCAACATCATCTTGTACCGTGGATCAAAGATTGCAGCTACTCCATCAAAATATGCACATCATCTCATTATTTTTTAAATTTTAACAACATTGCAGATGCCATAGTGCTAATCATAGGATTAAACTCATTCACCCAAGCTTCCAATTATATCTTAATTTCACAAAATTTTGTAAAGTATTGACTAGAAATTGGATATTGAGTTCCTGAAAACTGTTCAGTGATATGATAAAAAAGTTTGAGCTTATCAGAAACATCTTCTGCATTACTCCATTACTCTTCAGTTGGATACGAGTGATAATTTGTGTCAGTTAGACTCAACTTTTTAAACACCTCTTTGTATTCTATAATTTTCCTCAACATTAAATATGTTGAGTTCCACCGAGTAGGACAATCATACTCCAACTTCTTATTACAAGAACAGTGAACCAAACATGCGACTTCTTCAAACTCTCAATTCTGCCAGCTGAATCAATCCAATACAAGACATTATCACACACTTTGCAAATACTATCTCCTATCACCTTTAACCCTTCTTGCATAATCAAATTTAAAATATGTGTAGCACTACGCACATGAAATACTCGACCACTCAACAACAAATCTTTTTTATTAAGTTTCTCATCCAATACAATTTTAATCATAACATTGTTTGTCCTAGCATTATCAACTGTGATAGTTGATATTTTTCGTTCAAGATTCCAATCAAACAAACAATTAACCAAAGCACCACACAAGGCATCTTTATCATGTGGAGCAGGGACATAAGAAAATCTTAGAATATGACTTTGAAGCCTCCATGAGTCATCAATAAAATGACCAGTAATAGCCATGAACCCTTGTTTGTTACTATTGGAAGTCCACATATCGGTTGTTATTGCAATTCTACTCGTGACTTTCTCCAACAACTTAGAAGTTTGCGATTTAAAATTGTCAAAAATTTTCACTATGTCATTCTTGATTGTATTTCTAGAAACCATCTTAAACATAGGCTGGAGACTCGCAACAAAGTTCCTAAATCCCACATGATCAACTATAGAGAGTGGATACTCGTGTAAAATAATGGCATGTGCAAGTTGTTTACGTGAAACATCTTGGTCAAAATAACCACCCCCAGTATCACCCTCATTTTGTACATATCTTGGCCTGTTAGGACATTTAGGTATGCGATCTAACATAGATTTTGTACCAAAATTTCTAGCATTTTTATAACGGCGATTGCAGTCCTTACAAACACCATATGGAACATCATTAAACTTCACCAGCTCGAAATGATTCCTTGCTCGGGAATATCTCCTTTTTTCCACAACTTCATCAGATTGTAAAGGCCTTTGACTCTCGTCGTCTATGGAAATAGCATTAGAAGAAGAAGCTGGAGGATTCTCTTCATTTTGAGATGCCATGATTACCTATTACAAATATGCACAAACTATATATACAGTCATGGACTCAAATCGTTGATCTAGCATATAAGTAATATTTTCAGTAATTTAGCTACAAAGGGTACAATCAGAAAAATTGAAACAAACTTCATAATAAAGATGACACAAAATGCCTTATTTGCTTAGTTGCTACTTCCAGGGTGCGAGCAATCACTAATCGCAAATCGCAAATCGTAAATCGCAAACAAACTAATATTTGTAATAGGCACAAGGATCTAACATGCGAATATTGAATTCTAACAATAAAGTTATTCAATATTCTAATACAGTAGAAACAAGAAAAAATAGTAAAGTCGGTATTTTTTTTGAGATATCAAGAAACATAGGAAAAAAACCAAAAATCAAGAGAGAAATAAAAGTTCTTACAACGGAAAGAGAAGTTGAAAGTAAGAGAGTGTCACCTTGAAACTTATTAATTGTCGGAGATCAAATTTTGCTTGGAAGATTAGAAGAACAGAAGGGAAGATTTTGAGGTTTCTAACTTTTTGGTTTGTCCTTTGGAAGAGCGGCGAGGGGCGAGGGCTTGAAGATTTTGAGGGATTGCCATCTGCCGATTGGAAAAAAAAATAATAAAACACGTTGGTCACTTCTATTTTACCCGATCTATCTATTAATTCGGACCTTGCCCTGCCCTGCCCTAACCTATTAATTTTTCAAAAAAAAAATAACATTCTACCCTGCCCTGCCCCACCCCATTTAAATTTTCCCCTGCCCCGCCCTGCCCTAATTGCCATCCCTAGGTCGGGTAAATAACAAACTATGGATATTTTTCGTAATAAGGTTTCAAACAATATATAGTGTTGGGTATTAAATTCGGATTATGGGTCGCTCTATATGGGCTGATCTAACCCAATTGGGAAGAGATAGAGTTTGAGAATAAAATAACTTATTTGGAGAAGTTACTACATGTTTGGGTGTAGTCGTGAGCAGTTTTTTCCCATAGCAGTTAATCCTTTCTCCATAAATAACCCATCTGGTCTTCCTTATTAAAGTGGGTAAAAACGAACAGAAAAGTGGATATTGCTCTTCCTTTTTCATCAATCTTCTTCTTCCGTAACAATGAAGATTTATCTTCTCCCTTTTGCAAAACACGCGGGAATAAAGACAATTAGTTTGTGAAACTAAACTTTGTTTCCCAGGAGATTCAAAGTTCGACTTTGAGCAATTCTTTTGATGATGAGTTCAACGATCTCCGCTGCGATAAAAAGGTACACAACTTGTTGTGCTCGCCCCTTGTTATGATCTAACAGTTGTATCAGAGAAGTGTTGTTTGTATCCTGGTTTGATTGCTTCGTGAAAAATATTATTTTGAAAGTATCCCTAATTTACTATCTGTTAATTTTTGTACTGTTGCTCTTGTCGCTCAAACATGATACAGTTAATTAGGGTTCTTTTTTTTTTTTTGTCTCCTACAAGCATTACAAATTATTTTGAGAGGCTAATTGAAAAAAAAAATCAGTCAACCCATTATAGTAATAAAATCTGAGTTGATTTAGATGGAGTTTGCATACATTTCTCTCATAATTTAAATAAAAAAGAAACATAATGAAGAACTAAGATGTGAACACTGATAATGACTTCTACTTAATAGCTTATTTAATTTAGCTACTGCTAGAACTGTAAATGACAGTGTTCACATGCCAATTCTAAATAGTGAAGGAAGTTACTAGTGTTTTCTGGAGGAAGAAATTATGTCAGAATATATGTTGAGACCATATGTACTGCTAGAGTCTTTATTGCTAGCTATGTGTTATTAATGAATTGGTCTTAGTACAGATTTAAGAAATAAATTGTTTAGCCCTATCCCTTACATTGATATACTTCTATGAGTTATTGTGACATATGTTGTCACATTGGATGGTTGTAGCCATTCTTATTGTTTCCTTGATCCTATTTCAGATATGGCTGAACATGGACAAGTTCGAATTACTCCAAGTAGGAGTTCTCGAAGTCAAGGAAGGGTACAACGTAAAAGGATACGTCGTCGCATGACTTATTTCTATAATGATTTAAACTCGGAGCCTGAAGTCATCAGGAATGTCCCAAGGGCGAGGCAAAATGAGTTAAGGGATCGAAGGGCTGAACGAAGGGAAAGAGAAAAGAAATTTAGGGAGTTTAAGGAATTTAAAATTGGCCCTGATGTTTCCATTCCTGAACATGTACACCTTTTTCAGTTAAAAAGAGCTGGCTAATTACGTAGAACTTACTGATTGGGAAGCATTAACTATTTTAGCGGACTCTCTTCGAGAGCCTTGGGGTGAAATTTTAACCGAGATTTATCATGATATTTGTCCTAGTGAACCCTTTAGCGTGTACGTGCAAGAGTTAGTGTTCGATTGGTACATGTATGTCCTAGCAAACATATAAATTGTTATTATGTATTTTATCTTAATGAAATTTAAATTATGTTACTTGTCTCACCAGTTACATACATTGTTTATCATATTTCTTTTATAATGGATTGAGACTTGCGATAAAGTACACACTAAGAAGTGATTTTAATATTAATTAAAATATTTAGATATAGATGGTGAATGGAAACGTACTGACTGTTCGATTCTATATTAAATGTAGAATTAATATTATAATTAATTTAATTGAGTGTTTAATCACATGCATAAATTAACTAAACTATATATTGATGAGTTAAACTTGTAATATTGTCTCTATTAACAAACATGGCATCGAAAAGTATCATTGCTGACTTGAACAAGAGTGACAAACTGAATGATGAAAATTACGACATCTGGAGTCGTAAGATGTGGTATGGACTCGAAGAGAAAGATGCTCTTGAAAGTGTTAACCATGCTATAAGTCACCTAGAGGAGGGTAACACTGCCCAACACAGGAGGGATCTGGAAACTTACAATATTTGGAAGAAGAAAGATTCCACTGCACGTAGAATTATTGTAAGTTCAGTTGTTGATGATATCATCCATGAATGTGAGAAATTTCCTACTGCTCAAGCCATGTGGGCACATTTAAGAGAGGCATATGGAGGTACAACTGTGACTCGCCTTCGATAGCTGGTAATCAAGTTTGACACGTACAAAAAACGTCATGATCATTGTGTCAAGCAACATCTAAGGGTGATGTCAAATATGATTGCTCAACTCAAAAGTGCTGGACATGTTCTCTCTGATGAGCAGCATGTTCAGGCAGTGATTCGGTCTCTTCCCAATAATTGGGAACATCTGAAGGTTAACTTGACCCACAATGATATCATCAAAACTTTTGTTGATGTTGCCCGTCATGTGGAGCTTGAAGACGAGCGGCTTGGTGCTGCTAAAGCTTTACCTAATGCCTTTGTGGCAGAATCAAGTGGTACAAAGAAAACAAGCTTCAAGCCCAAGAGAAACTGGAAAAATGACGGATAGGGTAACGAGACCGGAGAAGGATCCTCCAAGAAAAGAAACAAGCCAAATTCCAAGAAAGGAAAACGATTCTATAAGAGAAAGACAAGAGCAAGATGAAGTGCTACAATTGCCAAGTCCCAGGGCATTTTGCTCGTGAGTGCACTAGGCCAAAAAAGGTAGCATTTCAAAATGCATCTCTTAGTGCTATATATGTTTCTAGCACTTTTTTACTAACTGAATCTTATCCTGTGTGGATTGTAGATTCAGGGGCCACCGACCATGTGGGCCGTGATAGAGAAGCGTTCATAGAGTTTCGTCGACTTTCACCTGGATCAAAGCATGTATATGTGAGAAATAATGCAAAACTTGAAGTCAAAGGGATAGGCATTTGCAGAATGAACATGTGTGGTGGCCGATCTTTGATGTTGCATGACGTCCTGTATGTTCCAGAGATTAGACGAAAATTAGTCTCTGTGATCTTAGAATTACTCAAGACAATGTTTTTTTATGATTTTGGACATCGTTATGATGGTTTTATTGTGTTAGATTGTAATCCTTCTACGTATAACTATTATGTTGACCGTTGTGTTATGGCATGTTATTCTAGTAATAATGATGTTGACGTTATTACATGGCATGCAAGATTAGGTCACATAGGGCAGGATCAAATGAATAGATTGGCTAAGGAAGGAAATCTAGGTTCTTTCTATAAAAATTGAAATGCCAACTTGTGAAAGTTGTCTTGCCAGAAAGATTAAACGTAAACCATTTGGAAAGGCTAAGAGAGCTGATTTCTCATTGCAATTAATCCATTCTGATATCTGTGGTCCAATGAATGTGAGGGCTAGGTCTGGTGCTTTATATTTTATTACGTTCATTGATGATTTCACACGCTTTGGTTATGTCTATTTGATTTCTCATAAATCTGAAGCACTTGAATGCTTTAAGAAATATTTGAATGAAGTTGAGAATCAATTAGACAAAAGGATTAAGACCTTAAGAACCGATAGAGGGCGTGAATATCTATCAAAATAATTTGAAGTATTGTGCAATGAAAAAGGAATCACCAGAAAATTAACTATTCCGTACACACCTCAACAAAATGGTGTAGAAGAAAGGAGGAATAGAACACTACTGGACATGATAAGGTCCATGATGGAGCAGGAAAATTTACCTATCTCCTTTTGGGGAGATGCATTATTGACTATAACTTACATATTGAACAAAGTGCCTTCTAAATCAGTTTATTCCACTCCTTATGAGCTATGTACTGATAATAAACCAAACTTAAAGGATTTACGACCTTGGGGTTGTGCTGCATATGTAAAAGATTCTTTTAGCAAGTTTGGTAAATTAGGTCCAAAAGGCAAGAAATGTATCTTTATAAGATATTCAGAAAACTCCAACGTGTATGTGTTCATTAGTGAATTAGAGGATGGAAGTGTTAGTGAGATTGAATCACAAGATGTCACATTTCTAGAAAATAATTTTCCAAAGAAGGGCGAGGTAAAGAATAGAGAGCCTCTTTATGAAATGTTGAACTCAGATAGTCAGCAAGTGTCTTCTGACACAGTTGATAATCAAATTGATCAAGATCTTATTCTTGATCCAAGTGGGAGTGGGAACACTCAATCCCAAAATCCTTCTTACGAATCTGAATTCCAACTACGAAAGAGTGCCAGGAAAAACATACCCAAACGTACTTATGAAATTGAAGATTATATTTTCTTGGTATCTCCCACAGAAATGGATGAGCCAAAGTCTATGACTGAAGCTTTATCGAGCCCTGGAAAAGATGAGTGGATGAAAGCAATGAAAGAAGAATTAGAGTCCATGAAAACCAACAAAGTCTGGGATCTGGTTGACCTTCCGCATGGGCGTAGAGACATTGGGAACAAATGGGTTCTCAAAGTTAAATGAAAACCGGATGGGTAAATATAAAGATACAAGGCACGATTAGTGGCAGCAGGCTTTACTCAAGAAGCTAGAATAGATTATGAGGAAACATTTTCACCAGTTGTGAAGTTTACCTCAATTCGCTTACTTTTGGCTATTGTTGCACGTTTGGATTTGGAATTACATCAAATGGACGTGAAGATAGATTTTCTCAATGGAGAACTGAACGAAGAATCTACACGGAACAACCTGTAGGCTTCATCGTTAAAGGCCAAGAAAAGAAGGTCTGTAAATTGAAAAGATCTATTTATGGTCTGAAGCAATCTTCAAGGCAATGGTATTTGAGATTTCACAAGGAGGTGATCTCGTATGATTTCACCATGATCAATGAAGACCATTGCATTTATGTGAAGAAGTCTAATGGGATGTTTGTAATTCTCTCTTTATGTGGACGATATTTTATTGGCCGGAAACAATTTGGAGTATATGAAAACTATCAAGTCATGTCTTTCAAATTCATTTGACATGAAAGATATGGGTGAGACAGACTATATCCTTGGAGTTAAGATCCAAAGAGACCGTTCCAAAAAGTTATTGAGTCTATCTCAAGAAACTTATATAAAGAAAATTTTGGAGCGTTTTCGCATGAATAGTTGCAAATCCATGGATACTCCTATAGCGAGAGGTGAAACTTTAAGCCTTGAAATGTGTCCCAAGACTGAAAATGAAAAGGAAGACATGTATCGAGTTCCATATTCAAGTGTTGTCGGGAGCTTGATGTACGTTATGATGTGTACTCGCCCAGACGTTTGTTATGCTGTAGGTCTGGTTAGCAGGTATCAATCCAATCCTGGAAGAGATCATTAGAAAGTTGTGAAGAGAATTTTCAGATACCTGAAGGAAACTACATATTATTCACTATGTTATAGTGGAAATAATTTATACTTGAGATGATATACAAATGCTGATTGGGCTGGTGATCAGAATGATAGAAAATCAACATCCAGTTATGCCTTCTTACTTAATGGTGGTGCTATATCATGGAAAAGTAAGAAACAAACCTGCACAACCCTTTCAATAATGGAAGCTGAGTTCATGGCTTGTGCTTCTGCAGTACAAGAAGCTGTTTGGTTGAAGAGATTCTTTGAGCATTTGGATACTACAAAGAACTCTCAGGTTCCCATGACTCTATATTGTGATAGTCAAGCTGCTATTGCATATACAAAAGATCCTAGGTATCACAGCAAGACCAAACACATTGATATCAAGTATAACTTTGTAAGAGACATGGTAGCAAGTGGAGAGATAAATTTACAGTACATTCCTACGCGAAGCATGATAGCTGATCCTTTTACAAAGGCGATATCTAGAGACATGTTTGAGAAACATGTTATGGCTCTAGGTTTGCGAAGGATATGAACATATTTATGTATTGTAAAATGACTTAAGTGTAATAATATACTCATCAATATTTGACTCTTGAATTATGCTTATATCTCGTATGTATGTGATGAATGTTTTTTTTTGATAAAGTGTGTCGAACAAGTCGCGAGATTGGCTCTCTCACACGAACAATCTCCTCTTACGTAAGAATCGTGAAGAGATGAGACCTTATAAAACCTTGGATAATGCGAGGTAATATTTACTTGTAGAGGTCGTTCTTGACAACTTAGAAATTTCACTATTCGATTATGACTTGTTTTGTAAGCCAGATGCGAGTTTCTCTAAGAAGAAGGTTTGAGGATTATTGAAGTGAGAAACTCGGGTTAGACACTTGAAGGTGTCTAGACCAAGATCTGTACGATGTTGAATGATTAAAAGAATAAGACACACGTGCCAATATAAGGTGATAACACCGTAACATGTGTTTCATACCACGTGTGCTATTGACCAATGGGATAATGGAAGAATGAGTCCCTGCTTCTTCATTGTGTGAGATCCCAAAGAAGTTACATTAACTTTTATTGGAATACCCTTTGACCTTTTACTGTTTCTTGAAGTGCCAATCAGTGTTGCTACTTTAGCATGTTACTAATAGCCATGAGTGATTCGGCAATGCAGTGCATGTCTAGGAAAACAGTTGATTTGGAATGGAAAGATTCGAGTAGAAAGGGAAGACGACTAAAATTTAGTAATTTAACCTGTATTCATAGGTCGACCATTACACTTACCATGAGGGCATTAGGTGTAATTGTGGATACAAAGTTAAATATGAACTCGAGTTCACCTCTTTCGAGGATGAGGGATTGAATTACTAGCTACTTGAGTAGCGGGTGATGTCTGGGGTATAGCGAGTAATAAGATCCTCATGTTAGTAGTGAACCCTTTCCGAATGTGATCGGATTTCTACATAGAGCTTTAGAATAACCTTAATAGGTTTGAACTATATTATAGCTCTTGATGCTCGTAGGTCGCACGAACTATTTGTCTGTATGAATTAAGTGTGTTATTTATTCATGATACTGGTTTGAGTTCCAGCCCATCATGAGCGAAGTGGGAGATGTTGGGTATTAAATTCGGATTCCGGGTCGCTCTATATAGGTTGATCCAACCCAATTGGGAAGAGATAGAGTTTGAGAATAAAATAACTTCTTTGGAGAAGTTACTGCACGTTTGGGTGTAGTCGAGAGCAGTTTTTTCTCATAGCAGTTAATCTTTTCTCCATAAATAACTCATCTGATCTTCCTTAAACGAACAGAAAAGGGGATATTGCTCTTCCTTTTTCATCAATCTTCTTCTTCCTTGACATTGAAGATTTCTCTTCTCCCTTTTGCAAAACACTCGTGAATAAAGACATTTAGTTTGTGAAACTCAACTTTATTTCCCAGGAGATTCAAAATTCGACTTTGGACAATTCTTTTGGTGGTGAGTTCGACAATCTCCGCCGCGACAAAAAAGTACACAACTTATTGTTCTCGCTCCTCGTTATAATCTAACATATAGGAATAAAAAAACCCGTTATTTAATAATATATGTATTCACCTTAATTTATTACTTATCATAACAAGTTGATATGGTTTAGTACAAACATTAACCGCAAGTAAATTTTTACCATAGCGCACCGTGCATGAGCCACACAAATAGAGGTAATTTATATATAGTCATTTGAAGTCTATAAAAAAGGGTAAGATAGTCGCGTCGGTTAATTATTACTCTAATATATTACATTTATGCTTGCCAAGACAGATATTTTACAACTGTTTAAGCAAAACTAAACTCTTCATCATAACACAGCCCAAAGAAAGAACTAAGATTAATGTAAACGTTTACTGTACAAGCTGCTGCAAGAACAGAGCACAGAGAGTCCCAGAAAAGGGAATATAGCAATGTAGTGTATGCTGGCTACAAAAGCAAAAGCTTAGGATTAGAAACCAAGCAACTCCACAGCCTTGTCAGAGAGGCTCCATAAAGCTGGTGCAAATACAGGAGTGATCCTTGGCAACGTGGGATATGTTAGCGTTCCAAGTAAAAACCAGTTAAAACTTAAGAGAGCAACTGCATCAGATGCGGGTCTGTTTTTAATGGTTGAGAAAAACTGGACAACACTCCACAAGGACATGCCAACGACAGTAAATAACGCGAGGACAAGAGGCATGCATGTATCTTCAGCTTTCCATATGATCGTTCCAACTAAAAGTGACAATATTGCACTAAAAAGGGTCCGTGTAAAAGCTAGATCCCTTTGTTGGTGTAACACATTACTTGTGTCAACATCGTCCGAGGTGGTTGGAATAGATGGCTTGACATATCGACAGGATCTAGCTCCCATAAAATCATGGTTTAACGTAGTTTCACTTTTGTTTTCATCTTCCAGGGCATCTTCTTGCATTCTTTCATGGTCAATGGTCTTACTCTCGATGCCACTTGATCTCCAAGATGGAATTGCATTGCCGTCACCATGCAATATTTGGCCATTGCCTATATAAACATGGTCTCTGTGGTCCCAAAGTGCTTTACCATGACTTTCATTCAACCGTTCATTTTGCGCCTTCAAATCCTGAAGCTATCACATCAAATACAAAATTCAGTCTTTCCTATCTCAAAAGTTGCATTATCAAGAGCAGAGGAAAATTGGAACTCGGAGGACCATTATAACAGATTTTGAAGCTACCAATTTTCAGTGATCAATCTACCTCAATGCCTCTCTTAATAAGATCCAACATTTCTGAAGTAGCAAGAAACAAAGATCTGAATATAAAAAGGTCATTCAGAACCAAAAGTGTGACATCCACCCATCACCCACAGAATTGCCGGGTAAACAGCACTTAAGAAACGAATCCCAACTCATCTACGTTAAGGGGGTGGACATCCAGCAGCTACCCCAAGCTCAGTTTGCATTTTGACTCAATAATTAAAAGAAGTAAGTAACTTTGTGAGTTCTGACAATACATTAAAAGTTTAGTAGTGTAAAAGCTGCACTATGATTTCGATCAAATGCACGAGGAAAACAAGCAAACAGTGGTAGATGAGCAGTTAAAGCTTCACTTAAGACGTCCCTGCCTTTATTGACTTCCCTTACTATTAACTTTAGTCAACTTGAGTCGGGGTCCTGCACACTTCCAAAGGCAATTGAATAGCTGTAAGATTTAAATACCCGATTCATTAGTTGATACGTAATTTTTCTAGGTTAGCGTGGTATAACTGATATTCATATAAGAAATGGATGAGAAATCAACGTCAAGGACACAACTAGGCAAACAGGAAGGTTTGATGAAGAATAATCAAGTAAAATGCTATTTATTAGGACTTTTCAGACACAATACAATGTGAAGTGATGTGAAAGCAAGAACAAGAGGGGAGATATGAGTCCTTGAAGCATGTCCTGTGGCTTTTGGTTAAGTTCTAGCTTTTTAAAAAAAAAGAATATATTGCTGATGGTAGTTTGTGAAAATGCACAAGGTAGCTAATCGATGTATCTATGGAAGTTTCTTCTAATATTCCCTATCCTATTTCACGCTCTTACTAGTTACTTGCCCTAAAAGTCTAGAAATGGAAGGCTTTTTTTAACAAAACGACTTCTTTTATGGTTCTGTAAAGAAATAAATAGGTTGGTCAGTCGTAAAACATAAGATGATAAGGTGCACTCAGAAAAAGGTGTATGCATTAAGGGTGAAAAACACAAAGAAACACGCCTATTCATAGACTATTATCCTTCCTTTTGCCTTTTTCCTCTAAATTAACTATCGACCCAGCATCCATTTGCAGAATGCTGAATGGTCACCATAATCACATTGCTTTTCGTTCTCATTCTTGGTCCCTATATTTCTAGACATCCATTATTTATCCAATGCCCTGAAACACGCAGATCCAAAACAAAGCTCTAATTCACAAAGGGAAGCGGTGATCATGTAAACTCTTTGTCTATTCAGCTTCTCTCCTTCCTAAGTTAAATCAGAATGTTACACTTGCTCAATAAATATTAACCTGGCCCTCCAACTGACAAAGAAAATCGGTGAAAATATATTAACCTGGCCCTCCAATTGCTCAATTTTGAGTATCGCCTCATCATGTTCATCCTCAAGTTCTGCTAACATGATCTGCATTATCTTTTTATCTTTTATGGCTACCTGCAGTCTCGTCTTAAGTTCCTTCCTTTCCCATACAAGGTTCTCTATCTCTGTCTGCATTTGCTGAAGACGCATTTCCAGCTGCACATGTATTCTACTCATGTCAGTTGAGAAAATCAAGTCATACCATAACTCCTCAAAATAAAGAGTATACATTTAACACATATCATTAATTAACTAGATATATGTGACACTAAACGAAAAGGAAAAGCTAGATACAAAGAGAGTATGGCAACACAGCCATTATAGGTGATTCTTCTTGCATCCCGTAATATCCTAATAAACTAAAAGTTATTTACTGCCAAGGTCTGAATGAAGAACCTGCCAATTTGAATGCAACAGATTTTTATAGGAAAGAATCTAGTAGCTTTCAACTACTAACATAGCAGAGAATTTCAAAGTTAATGCGGCATTAAAGTTTTGCTCAATGGGGAATAAGACAGGAACTACCGTAATGATACTAAAGTACCTAAACATAACTCTCTCCAATCAAAAACAATTAACAAGGGAAAAAGAGTATCAGGGAATATATATACATATCCGATCCATACATATATTTGTTATGTGTTTTGGTGGACCAAAATCCAAGGAAGAATAAATACTCGAAGCAGCAGGATAAGGATAACATACAAAATGGGAAAACAAAGCATGTTTCAGCAACATCTCAAAAACTAATATGTTAAAAGGGAACACAAGAAATTCTTGCAAAACGAAACTGACCATCCTTTCCCTCTGTAGAGCAGTTAAACTTCGTATGGGCAGGGACAGAATAGCAATAGCCCAAATTATAAGTCTCCAGAGTAAGCTGGCATGAAATCCCATAGCAGCTCTCAGCAGCTCCATCCAGGTTTGGATAACAATGCATATCGTTCTCGCACCGAAGAAGCAAGTGAGTTTGAGCAGTGACAAAGGCTTGATCAGCACAATCACAACAGTGTTGACCAATTCAAGAAACAGTGCCATCTATACTTCCCAAACTAGTCAAATTTACGCCATCTGCATAAACATTCAAGTCCTCAAAATCCTTCAATAAGAGTGTAGAGATGTAAATTCACAGACTGAAGAAATTACAGCCTTCAATAAGAGTGCACCAGATATATTTGACAATTAGAACTTTGTTGGTACAAGGCAAACCAGTTTAAGGCAATAAAACTGAACCACAACATAGAAAAATATACAGTAGTTATTGGTAAATGAAAACTGTTCCCTCAAACTTGGGAGCGACAAAACTAAAAGGGATTTGTCCTTAGTTATAGTGCAAGAGGAAATAAAACAATTGCAGACTTGCCACTGCCCAATCAGTTCAGTCATCTCTGAAAATATCCAGTGTAGTAAAACCAAGGTTTATTTTTTCAGATCGAGAGCGAGCTAGCTAAATATCTTCTAGAAATATCACGATTATTCGATCTTTGAACAGAACCGACCAATATGATTTGCTTCCCCGGAGACTATATGGGAGTAAGGCAGAAACTTTCACCCACATTTTTCATACAGATTGAATAACACTGGAAATTACCAGCTAACTTGAGACGAGGTGAATCAGAACTAATATTCAACACTAAAAAGGCTTGAAATATATATCTGCTAAACATTTAACAAAAATACGTGAAGGGAGACATCCTGAATGGCATTTGAACGTCAACCTAGTTACACTAGCACCGGTCAGCATCATCTTTCCAAATTAAGTAAATTCAGCGCAAATTTACTATAGATATGTCTTCGATCACTACGAAATGTCTCTTAATAATGGAAGCTTCTTTGATATCAGTTATGACTAACCTCCTCGAGACTGACAGAAAATTTCATTTTCTTAACTTTAAAGTCGTCATCATTGTTCCAGTCCACCTCTCCAACTACACTATAAGATATAACTTTGTTTTTCTCCTTATATTCATCAGATGCAAGTTAGGAAGCAAACTACACTATCATTAATTATCTTAATTAGTGTGAAAATTGAATTTAATCTTAACGATACTTTTCTAATATGATTTTTTTGGTATGATGGAGCACTGATTTACTAACACTAAGGTGCACGATGGGCAACAAATGAAAAATTCCTAATTAACGACATAGACATATACATGATGAATCAAAATCTAGTACTAAGGGAACACCTTATATTCTAAAGGGACTCTTTCCGAAGCCTAAAAAGGGATGAACTGGTGATGCTTATGATAAAACAGAAATAATCCCCATTCCACCATTATCCGTTGGCTTGACATAGGTCCATATTCAAAATTCTCTGTTTTCAATAGCTCCAATGGTGGCTGACTCAGTTTTAAAGACTTATTATTATTATTATTTTTTTGACAAAAACATTTTGGGACATCCCAAAAGGCGTCAAATGTATATCAGACACAATGTATGCTTAATCTTTTGGTATTTAAATATATTGACTTAAATTTCAGCCGTATATAATGGCAAACTATGACACCATCACTTTATACAGGTCAGTAATTGCTATAAATAACTTGTCAGATTTAAGTTATATACACCAAGAATGAAGAATTTTTACAAAGATTTAATCCACACTCCGCACAAAATCTCTAAAGATAAGGGAAAAAGAGTGAATGACAATGCACTTTTTTCTTTCTACTTCTTACGGTAAACTGGAAACGAAGACACACTTAGTACAGTCAAATTATCAAGCCTTGTAACCAAGAGGTCTCACCACCTGAGACCAAAACATAGAAACTCAGATAAATATATAAATACACAGACATCACTGAATGTAACAAGGAGATTAAGAAGCACATAATTAATTTGCAGTTTAGCAAGAGTTCAAAAGTTATTAAAAAAAAAAAGAGAGAGAGAGAGTTTACTACTTTACTTTGTGAGTGATGGGGATTTTGGAAGCAGAATGCTGAAGGTGAAAGTCGGAGCAAAGATCTTTTTCCAGAGTGGGGTCGGAGCCAAATATGTAAAGAAGCAAGGAAGAAGTGGGGTGTCGACACGTTCATCCCGCAGAGACTGACACGTTCATCCATTCTTTGAAATGGATAATGAAGAGCGCCGCCATCTGATATCATCTCCTCCAAGACTGGTCAGAGGTGTTACGTTGCACCTGAGATGTTCATTCATGCTACTACTCACATTCTAACAACAAATTTTCCGTATATTCGTCATAGCCCCATCAACAATAACTATTATAACTTTGGTCTCAAAAACTTCAATTCTTGCAATTTATAAAAAAAAAATTGTAGTAATAATAGCACGAGCTAGCCAGTTTTTAGATTGATAATTGAAAAATAATCAATATTTGTAAAATTATTAAAAAATAGCCACTATTGTGCTACAACACGGACCGGTCCAGCATAATATACTGGAGATTGGAGCACCTGTATATGAACTTATGCTGGACCGATATATTATACTGGAGCTCCAGTATATTATACTGGAGTTCCTGCATAATATACTGAAACTCTAGTATATTCGAGTATATTATACTAAAATTCCAATATATTATGCTGGAATATTTTTCGGATTTTGAATAGTGTTTTCGTTCAAATGTATCTTTATATGAAAAGTGGCTATATTTTGATTACTTTTAAAACAATGGTTATTTTTCAATTACCATTTATAAATCTGACTATTTTTGAATTTCTCCCGAAATGGTAGCCTTTGATCCACATGCTTATAGTACAATCTATATATTTTCTCCGGTTCTATTTAATCTGCTAAATTAGTTTTAAATAGTTGGTTCAAAGTATTTGTCGCCTTAGAAAGTCAAGAAGACGTTAATTATTAATGCTCTAATTCTACCCTTACTATCTAAGAAAGCATATAGTCATTAGTAATTTAATCAAATACCACTGTAACTAATGTTATTAAATAATTTTCTTAATAAATATTCAAGAATCTTAAACGACTATTTAGAGTGCAACGCTCAAGCAGTTTGGCTTTTGAATCAATTCCGGAATCAATTCATCGCATTTTTAAGATATTGTAAATCTTTCCAAAACCAGAATATTAGGAAATGATACTACTGCAGCTACTTTGATTTACCATGATATACCATGATAAATAATGTCTCAGGCTAAATAAATTCAATCTTGAAACACAACAATAATTGGGATACGTACAAGGGCGGATTTAGGGGCTGAAGGGTGTTCACCCGAATCTTCTGCGCCGAAAAATTATACTGTATATATAAGGTAAAATCTATTATTTATTTTTATATATTATGTTTTGAATCTCCTTGACATAGCCCAAAAGCATAGCTTAGTGGTCAAGGGGCTTCAAAGCCTTACAAGCCTTTGGTTCAATTCTCACTAGTTACAATTTTTTTAATTTTTTTCTTTTTTGAACTCCCTTAGCGATAATACTGCCTCCGCCCCTGGATACGTATCATTGGAATATTGTTCTCTCTGTCTAGCTTTTCCCTAAACAAACAAAAACATTTTCCACTATTTCCTTTTTCAAGTTGAATGATATAGGGTGTGTTTGGTAGGAAGAAAAATGTTTCATATTATCACTCATTCTCCCTTGTTTGGTTAGTGAATGAAATTCTTTTTACGGAAAATAATTTTTAGTGTTTGGTTAGAAAATAAAAAATATTTTTTAGAAAAATAATTTTTTATGCTACTCTTCTCACCCCCTTCCCCGTGACTCCCCATGTTTTTGTGCCACTCCGCCTAAAAAAAAAATAAAAAAAATTAAATAGCTAATATTTCTTCAAGAATTTAATTATTCTTATAAAAATTCACACAAACCCCAGGTAACTAATATGTCGCTTTACTTTTTTACGCAAAAACTATTTTGGAATTTGTGCTCAATTAAATAAAAAGAAAATACATTTTTTAGTTGAAACAAAAAAGTATTCTTTCTACCACATGAAAATAAAGTACTCATTTTGTTGAAATGAAAAAAAAAACTCTATATATAATATGAAAAGAAAGTACTATTAATAATATTTCTATTTAGGGTGGGGTTGAGGTGGGGGTGAGGGTGGGTGTGGGGATGGGTTTGGAGTGGGTTGGTGGGGATGGAATAGAGGAAGGTTGAAAAAGAGTTTATTGGAGGAAAATGAGTTCGTAAGAAAAATGTTTTCCATATAATTTAAGCCAATCAAACATGAAAAAATTGAAATATATTTTCTTTCATACCAAATACACCTATAATGTTCGTAAAACTTACATTTTCTATTTTATTTTATCGCAATAAAACTTTAACATATAACTCACATGTTTCCCCCACAAATAATAAGTCGAATACTTTTAAAACAATATTCCTAATACCTGTATTATGTCATATTATTATACACTCATTATGAGACAGGATCCCATCACTCAGATGGACATTCAATTATTTGAAATTATGGAGTAAATCATTTTTTTTTCCCGTTTAAATCATAGTTACAGCATAATCATGTTTTTATAAGAAAGTATTTCAGTGATATATCAGAGAGTGAATCACTTCCTAATTTGTAAAGCAAAGTAACGGATGTGGCATAAACACCTGCCAGATTACACAAACAAATACGACCACAAACATAACATTTTCAAATTGAACCAAGTTTCAGCAGTGGGCATAAATAAAATCTGATTTTGCCTGGCGATTATTGACTTCATAATTTCATATAATTGTGTGACCATATGAGTAATAAACTTAATCAGATAGATGTATTACAAAAACTATTAACAACTGCACCTTTAGGCAGTTGAACCCAAGATAACATAAATCCTTGACCACCTCTAAAAATACTGAAGTGCAATTATGTGCAAGATGATATTAACTCTATTATTTTGATTGCTAATATTTGGTTATTGCATCTTTGATGCTTACATAGTCGGACTATTTATCCTACAATGATGCATACAGACTCAAAAATGGTAGATGTATAGAATAAAATTGGTTCATATTAAATACTTGTATAATAGAACGATACGTAGAATCAGAGACAGACGAATAGTGAGACAGGTGAAAACCAAGGGGAATATTCGGTTGGCATCGGAAACCGGGGGCAGCATCTTCGAGTGGCATCGGAAAGCACCCGAGGGGAATATTGCTAATGAAGACAAATGAATGTCTGTCACTCGATAACATTCAATGAAGAATATTCCGCAACATTAAATACGCAGTCCGTTATAGAGAATTATGACATTCATAGCCTGCCGTTACACATTCTTCAATGACCCCCATAATTGTCATTTAAGAGGAGCTTGATCCTAGGACCTTGTTTCCTAGGTGCAACTATAAATAATGATTTCAACAACCATTGCAAGGAGACGGATTTTCTAACAAATTCATGTTATACATTATTCTAAGCTCAATAACATTTCTCGTCTATTGATAGTCTTATTATTGCCTTTGGAAGCTTTGCTCCCGGAACCAAACTAGCTGCTGTCTTATCTTGATTTCAAAGCTAAGTCATGTATTTTTGTTTAATTTATTTATCATTTTGGGATCAAATCGTTTCCTTTGTCTATAAACCACGTATAAATTTAACTGTATATTTTACGGGTAAACAGTTTGGTGTCCGCCGTGGGGCTTAGACAGTTGCGTAATTGAATTGATCCTTGTATCTATTACTGACCTGTTTAAATTCTTTGTTTCTTAGCAAAGATTCGTAAGAAAATGACAGATAAAGATTCAACATTACATACAACGTTGAGGCACAGGAAATACGCCTCAACACGAAGGTTCTATAAGCGATACAAGCAACGAGGAGGGCGTAGCCACGTCGGTCCATGGCGGGCAATATCCACAACACGTTCGAGAGGCAATTCCTGATGATGCTGAAGATGAGCACGTTGTGGAAACGGTGAGAATCCTAAGAGAGCAACAAAGGGCTATTATGGGCCATCTCTCACGACAAGATCAGTTCAGACAGAGTTGAAGCAAGCATTGTCGGGTGCTTCCAAGAACGCGAATGGAAGGGGTCCGGTCCTCTCAGTGCTCCCGCAAACCAAACAACACAAAGGGTCAATAACAACAAACAGAGGGGTGAGGTCGGCTTCGATCCGGCCGGGGGGAACGACAACGGATCTGGTAACAATAACGGGAACGATCCCTTCAAAATCGAACTCATGTAGTTTATGAGGGAAATACATGCATGAATGGGTCAAATCCCGGGCGCACCGCCAGTGTTGAAAGGGCCGGACTCAAAGAAGTACGCCTAGTTGCCGATCAAACCATGCTCGACACCTGAGTTAATCTCGAAGAGGTTCAAAATGCTAGATATGTAGAAACATGATAGGACTTCAGATTCTCAAGAGCACATTACCACCTACACAATGGCGATGAAAGAAAATGACTTAGATCCGCACGAGATTGAGTCAGTCTTGCTGAAGAAGTTCGGGGAGACCCTGACAAAGGGAGATCTGACATGGTATTCGCTTCTACCTGAGCATTCAATAGATTCCTTCGAGATTCTCGCATATTCTTTTATCAAGGCCCATACTGGGGCCAGGAAGGTACATGCCCGAAAGGACGACATATTTAGAAATGCTCAAGGAGAGTCCGAATTGCTACGAGAGTTCGTGACCATATTTTAGAAGGAAAGGATATTGCTACCGACCGTGCAGGACGAATAGGAAGCTGAGGCATTTACTAAAGGGCTGAATCCGAGGAGTTCTGACACTTTCCAAAAATTGAAAGAAATTCTGCTCGAGTTCTAGGCGAACAACATGGGCAGACGTCCACAATCGCTACGAATTAAAGATAAGAATAGAAGATGACCAACTCGATTTTCCGGCATCAACCAAGGTTCGCGATCGAGAGAAGAATAAGGAAAAGTTGAATGATGATTTTGACACAGATCGACGGTCTTCCAGAGGTCGATTTTTGCCCTACGAAAAGGCTGAAGAATGCAATAGAGGTTTTCGATTGGCGGATAGGTTTGCTACCGACAGTAGAGCGGATCGCGGTTGAAATAACAGATTGTTGAAGGACAAAGAGGTATTAGACTCTCGGGATTCCAGCTACCCCAGATTGACCGAGTATAACTTCAATGTTAGCATAGTGGAACTAGTATCAGCGATGAGGAATGTTAAAGAAGCACAGTTCCCGAGGTCGATGAGATCCGACCCCAGTCAGAGGAGGTAGACATCATGGGACTAACGTCCAGTGGACTGGGGACTGCCGATATCTGCACAAGGAGGTGGCGACATTGTTGAAAAACGACCATCTCAGAGAGTTCTTCAGCGGCCGGGCTAAGAATAACTACGGCCGCAACCGGGATAACACAGAACCCTCAAAAGTAGGAGAAGATCCTCCTCATCTAACGATAAACATGATTTGGGGGGGGGGGGAGATTAATGGTGTAACCTTTTCAGCAGCAAAAAATACAAAGGTATTGGTGACCCATAGCAAGAGACTCAGGGAAATCGCCAAGGACGATATCACCTTCAAGCGAGGAGGACGCAAATGGACTCCTACTACCACACAATGATGCCTTGGTAATTTCTTTTAATGTTTTAGATTTTAAAATTAAACGTGTTTTGGTGGACCTAGGAAGTTCAACCAATATTATACAATGGAGAGCTGAAACAAGCCAAGTTAATCGGAAGCGTCATTCCAGCCACAAAGCTCCTCGCCGGGTTCAACTTAGCAAGTGTGACAACCCGATGGGAGATCTTGTTGCCCACAAATGCTGAAGGGGTCATGAAGACGACCTTGGTTGAATTAATAGATGACGACATGGGCTATAACATTATTCTTGGAAGGCCATGGCTACACGGGATGTAGGTTGTGCTATCAACATACTATCAACTTCTGAAATTCCCAACTCCAGAGGGAATTAAAATAATAAGAGGAGATCAACTGGCGGCAAGGGAGATGAACACGATCTCGATTTCCGATAGTATAGGGAAGGAGCATGCGGCATAGAAATTATAGGAGCCGATGCCTTCTCCCGAGCAAAACGAAGGCGACAAGGGGGAGGAGTCGTCAGAATCCTATCAAGTACCAAGATATTTCCAGGTACTAGAAACAGACACAACCAAATCCACAACATAAGAGCTCGAACAGGTCGCATTATTCGAAAAGTTCTTAGAGAGGAAGTTCCACTAGGGGACATGATTAAACCCGGAGCTTAGGTAAGGATTTATAGAATTTCTTAAATTTAACTTTGGCTGATTTGCATGGTCACATGCGGATATGACATGTATTCCACTAGAGGTGGTCATGCACAAGTTAAGCCTGGATCCTAACATCCCTCCGGTAAGGTAGAAGAAATGACCTATTGCCGATGTCAGAAACAAGTTTGTCAAAGAAGAGGTAACTCGATTGCTTGATATCGGTTCAATCCGGGAGGTAAAGTATACCGACTGGTTAACTAACGTAGTAGTAGTTCAAAAGAATAACAAATTTGCATGTGTGTAAATTATAAGTATCTGAATAAGGCGTGCCCAAAAGACTCTTTTCCATTGCCAAACATTGATCAAATGATTGATGCGACGACCGGGCACGAGTTGATGAGTTTCCTCAATGCCTATTCCGGGTACAACCAAATCAAAATGAACACAGAGGATCAAGAAAATACTTCATTCATAACGGACTTTGGCACATGTTGCTACAATGTGATGCCTTTCGGGCTTAAGAACGACAGAGCCACTTATCAGAGGCTTGTGAATAAAATGTTTGAAAAACAAATAGGGAATACAATAGAAGTTTACATAGATGATATGTTGTTAAGTCTTTGAACGCAGGTGATCATATTAAACACCTCCAAGAAACCTTTGATTTCCTAAGGAAGCCCAACATGAAGCTTAACCCCGAAAGTGCGCTCAAGTAAGCTCTTGGGATTCCTAGTGTCACAAAGGGGGATCAAAGTTAATCTCGATAAAATTAAAGCCATCGAGGACATTCCCGACCAGCTATCAAATGTGAAAGAGGTTGACTGGAGAATGGACGCTTTAAGCAGGTTCATTTCCCGGTCTTCAAAAAAATGCCATCATTTCTTCTCACTTCTGAAAAAGAAGAACAACTTCAAATGGACTCCGGAATGCCATCAGTCTTTGAAATATTTGAAAAGGTATTTATCAAGACTTCCATTACTATCAAAACCGGATGAAGGAGAACAATTGCTGATTTACTTAGCGGTCTCAAAGGTAGCGGTAAGTGCCGTTTTGGTCCGTGAAGATGAAGGTACACAATATCTTATCTATTATGTTAGTAAAATTCTAACGGGAGCGGAGACTCGCTACCCGCACCTCAAAAATTGGCCTTAGCTCTCGTAGTTGCCGCTCGAAAGCTTAGGCCCTATTTTCAATGCCACCCGATAGACATGGTGACAACCTTTTCCCTGGGAAATATCCTTCACAAACCTGAACTTTTAGGTCAACTGGTCAAATGGGCAGTCAAAATGAGTGAACTTGACATAGAGTATAAACCCATGACTACAATCAAGTCACAAGTTTTAGACGACTTTGTGGCTGATTTCAGTCCCGAACTGCTGCCTTTGGCCACCAAGGAAGCAATGATAGAATCAGAAATGACATCGGGAGTCTGGACCTTGTTCATAGACAGAGCTTCTAATGTGAAAGAGTACCGGCTCGGGAGAACTCCTCAGACAGAACATAAGAACTATTCCCTTGACTAACAACGAAGACAAGTGTGAGGCTTTGATTGCAGGACTTGAACTGGCCCGGGGAGTAGACTCCGAGGTCATTGAAATCAAATGCGATTCCCAACTGGTAGTAAATCAGGCATATGGGATCTTCGACACCAAAGAGGAACACATGCAATAATATGTAGTCAAAGTCCAGACTCTGCTCACACGATTCAAGGAATGATCAATCACCCACATCCCGAGAGAAGAATACACGGAAACAGATGCTATGGACAATCTGGGCTCGTCCACGGAGATGAAGGGACCCTACCCCGGTGTTGTCATGCAACATATGCATTTGATATTGGATGTGGACGGTTATTATGAAGTAAACACGACCAATTTGGTCTGGGACTAGAGAAATGAGATCATTGACTATCTTGAGCACAACAAACTACCCAAAGATCCCAAGGCATCCTAGGTGCTACGCACTAAAGCATCCCATTACTACTTCAAGGGAGGTCAATTGTATAGAAAGTCTTTCCAAGGCCAGTTGACCCGGTGTTTAGGAGCCTCCAAGGATAATTATGTCATGAGAGAAGTTCACGAAGGAATCTATGGAAATCATTCGGGTGCAGACTCATTGGTATTAGAGCTAATTATGGCAGGTTACTACTGGCCCTAGATGGAACAAGACTCTAAGAAATTTTTTCAAAAATGCAACAAGTGTCAATGCCACACACCGTTGGTGCATCAACCATTAGACTATTGCATTTGGTATTTTCTCCCTGGCCATTCATGGAATGGGGGATGGACATAGTCGGTCTGCTACCGTCAGTTCCCGGTAAGGTAAGATTACTTTTGATTTTAACTGACTACTTTTCTAAGTGGGTCGAAGTAGGTCCTTACCAGAAAATTGGCAAGCTCGAAGTGGTCAATTTTTGTGGGAAAATATAATTTGCAGGTTCGGGACAACAAAAAAGATAGCCTGCAACAACGAGCCACAATTTATAGGCGCAAAGGTCGCAAAATTGCTTGAAGACTTGAAAATCAAAAGAATCACATCTTCTCCATATCATCCGAGCGCAAACGGCCAAGCGAGATTGACAAACAAAATAATTATTCAAAATCTCAAAAAGAGATTGGAAGTAGCCAAATGCAAATGGCCGAAGAGTTACCAGGAGTGCTATGGGTGTACCGAACAACGGCCAAATCAAGAATGGGAGAGACACCTTTCTCTATTGTATACGAAGTAGAAGCCCTGATCCCGGTGGAAGTGGGATAACCTACCATGAGATACATCCGGGCGCACGAAGAAGAAAACAACGAAGCATTGTTGGTCAGATTGGAGCTGCTTGACGAATGGAGGGACTTGGCACATATAATGATGGAGAACCATAAATAAATAATGGGAAGATATTATAATCGAAGAGCCAATCTCCATTACTTCAAAGTAGGTTTTAAGGAAAGTGACTCAAAATACCCAAGAGCTCAACGTAGGAAATTTGGGTTCAATGTGGGAAGGCCCATACCGGGTTTCAACTGTCACTGGGAAAGGGTCATATGAATTGGAAAATCAAGACGGAGTAAAATTTCCGAGCAACTTGAATGTGTCACACCTCAAAAGGTACTATTGCTGATGAACATCGCCTATACTGAAAGTTGTGCTGCTTTTTTTCCCTTCGTCCAGTTTTTGTCCCAATTGGGTTGTTCTGGCAAGGTTTTTAATAAGGTAGCAACGGAAAGCATACTACGAAGGAAACACCATCATCAGAAATAAGACTTTTAGATGACAAGTCATGGAAACAATGAACCACTACGGGACGGTTAGATAATCTTTTGCTCAGTAGCAATGTTCCTAACGGGAAATAAAGTTTGCTATCGGACCAAAGGTTACCCGACCGTTCATAAGTGCAAGCCACTGAGTATGGTTAGATAATATTTGGCTCTATAGAAAATCTCCTAACGATAAATAAAGCTTGCTGTCAGACCAAAGATTATCGAACCATTCACTAGTGGGATCTTCAAAGGAGCAAGATTTCCAGTGTTCCAATTCGCATTCTTCACATTCGAACACTGGAGGGAGAAGGGGGATGATTTGAGAACACGGTAACCTGAATGCCACATAAATTGGGACTATGAGAAATCGGGAACAGAGATGTGTCATCGGGATCGGGGACTGTGTCTAGCCCCGTAGAAACAAGTCATACAAGTTAGTCACAAGTAATGTCAATTTTCTTTTCAGCACAACGAATTTTTATGTACTTTTTGAAAATGGAAGGAATAAAGTCAAGTACTTTTATTTTTATCTTGTTTCTTGTCCAAACAAAGGATTAATTTTATCATTTGAAAGTTAATCATGTACGTCAAATGCTAGTGCCGGAATGAACAGGAGACGTCTTCTTCAAGAGCACCATAAACATAAGAGGGCCCTCTCTTATGAAAACCTCACAGTAAAGGGATGGTTCTAGAAGAATTTATGCCCATAATCCAAATACTATCGAGAAAAAAATACACATGATAAAGAAAAGTATGAAACAAAAAACAAAAATTTGCGCAATGCTTAAACGAAGAACTTTCATATAACAAACGTGCCAAGAAACACAAGTACAAATGTATGAAACAAAAACCAAAGGAGAAAGAAAGAAAAAACTAAACTATTGCGTCCCCAGAACTTGGGGGAAGAGAAGCGTCTTCTCCCCCAGGAGGAGAAGGAGAATCTGCCGCCGGCTCGGGATCTTGACCTTCATCATCATCCCCTTCAAGTTATTTCTCAGTTACCAAGAACTCGGAATCGGAACCAGAAGAGTCAGTTGCATCAGGTTGAACTGGGAGTCCCCTTGGGGCAGTTGTCTCCAGCTCACGGGCCTTGGCGATCTCGACATCAAAATCAATGATGGCTGCTTTGGCTTCTTCCAAGGGTTTTCTCCTCATGCTATACATAGAATATGTTTTTTCAACAATAAGGGAATTTTCTAGGCACTGAAGCTCTAACTTAAGCTGATCAACCTTGGTCGAAAGGTTATTCCTCTCGGATCTTGTGGCCTGAAGGCTGAGATCAAGGTCACGGATAGTGGAATTATCAACTTTATTGTTCTCCATGACCCTCTTATACTTCTCTTCCATCTAGGCACGCTTATCTTCAGCAGCGTCAACTTCTTCAGTTTTGGAGTTCAAGGCTGCCTCCATATTATTCAACCTCTCACTAGAAGTAGAATCGTGCTCTGCAGCGCAAGAATAACATTTTGGACCTCAGAACATTTTACCTTGGCCTCTTGAAATTATACCTTTAACAGGGTGACCTCTTGGCTGAGGGTCACCACCTCCTGCTCACCCTGCTGCAACCGAGCCTCCAACTCAATGGCTTCGGCAACTTGTGCTTCCGGTGTTGGGAGGCGAGCACCAATTTGATCCCTCTCGACCAACAGTTAATCCTGCTCGGATGTGAGTTTTTATTTATCGAGGATCAACTTCTGAAGGCCCTCGGAAGCAAGGAAATTAGCCTACAAAGCAAAAACTCAAAGCAGAAATCATGTCATAACAAGACAAGAAGAAGAAATAAGAGGAACACATATCATACTGCCACTACTTTGTGCATGGAATTATTTACGATACACTCCCCTAAAAGAGAGTGTATTTTCTTCTTATCTTTCCCTGAAGCTAGAGGCTTCAGGTAATTGGCAAGTTCCATTGGCCAGGACAATAGATGGCACTCGGTAGAGACCGAGAAGGAGACGCTCCTCCTCCTCCTCCTTTGAGGATTTGCAGAGGGGGAGGGGGGGGGGAGGGGGGAAAATAGTTACAAATTCCCATGGTCTAGGGAGGGCGGACATCCTCCTCCAGGTGTCTACGGCCGGCGGGGATGATGTAGCACTTGCTGGTGGTGAATGCATGGCTAGCGAAGAAGGAGATAAAGCTAATGGTGTTGTGGCTTGAGAAGCAAATGCGGCAAAAAATAGTGCTAGTCATTGGTTTCTCATCAACCAAAGACGGAATAGGTCCAGTACCCAGCCTCACAGTACTGGGAGCAACGACTAGGCCTCGGAAGCGAGAATTGGCATCCTCCACAATATCACACTCTCCCTCCAAGAGCGGTTGGACATCATCATCAGTTGATGTTATTAGCTCTTCAAATTGAGTATTCTATTGAGATGATGAAGGTCATCGTCTCTGATAAGTAGGGTTTTGACAGCTTATTTTCTCTCTTTTACTTTTATTTTAGACCAAAATTGCTTAAAGGTACTCCCAAAAACTAATGAAATGTGCTTGCTTGCAGGAATGATAGAACATGAGCTAAAGAGATGAAAATAAACTCAAGAAGGAGTAATATTGGATAAGGAAACAAACAAGACTAAAAGGGCACTGTGCGGACCGCACAATATTGAGTGCAACCGCAAATCATGAAGAAGACCTCTAAAAAGAAATGACATGCAAAGTGCGGACCGCATAATTCTGGTGCGGCGGCATAAGAAAAAGATTAGAGAGATGGTATTTTAAGTTCAAGAAGAAATGCGGACCGCACCATTTTTGTGCGACCGCATAATCAAGAGCGTGGCCGCACTCATTTTTATGCGGTCCACAGAAGTCTCAAACAGCCAAAGCCCAAGACCAAGGAGGCGGACCGCACTATAATTGTGCGACCTTAGAAGAGTGCGACCACACTCATAAAAGTGCGATCCGCAGAATTTGAAGGAGCGGATGCAATCCAGAATTGTGCGGCTGCAGAACTGGAACCTGTCAAGCCAAGTTTCATTGTGCGGACCACACACATAATTGTGCGGCTACACAACCTTAGCAGGGGCAATTTTGTTAGATATTTTCAGCTTAGTATAAATAGAACTTTTTGTCATTTTAAGGTCAAGTTTTATTTGAGGAGAGCACCTGAGCCGTTTTCTTTACTGTTTTGAGTAATTTTGTACTAGATTAGCTTCCAAACATTAGATTTTCTTTCCATAGTTAATTATTATGCATTCTATCTTAATTTCTTCTTTTATTTTTTCATTTTCTATGAGTAGCTAAACCCTTATCTAGGGTTGTGACCCAACCCTAGTATGAGTACTTAATGGATTATTGATTTAGGGCTTGTTTAAGATTAGGTATGTGTTATTTAGCCTTGTTCTTGCTTAAATTCTAAAATTAATGGTTGCAAATATTGATTCATGCCTATTTGACCTAGTCTCTAATTCAGAAAGAGAGACTAAGTCTAGGAAAACTTGGCTAACTAGGAATTGTAGAAATAGTAAGACCCGAATAGAGCATTTATCACTTGCTTTGTGAAATACCCATTTGGACTTGAGAAAGTAAAAAAGGACAAAGTCACTCAAACTACCGAGAGGTATAGAGTGAGTAATTGAGTGTGATTGCTATAATGTATCCCGATCATCCAAACATGCCCTAAAGATCTTAATCCGTTAGGTAACCAACTAGGTGGAAGTCGCAACCCTAGATTCTTTTATCATTTGAAAAACAATCAAAACCAAAAATATTGTCTCTTAGTTTTTATAACTGTAATCAATAGATCAAAGTAGAAGTAGTAACAACAAACAAGAATGTGGAAGAGTAATTTAGGACACATCATACAATTACACTAAATATATACCTAATACCAATTCTAACTCCCTGTGGATTTGATCCCGACCTACGCTAGGTTTTATTATTGCATTGACCACCTCATTACCTATTTGTGGTGTGAGTTTGGGCAAGATCAATTTTTGGCGCCGTTGCCTGGGAGTTAAACGGATTTAGCTATATATCTAGCTTTTTGTGTGCTTTGTCTTTCTTTCCTTCCGAGTCACTAATTTGGTTTTTGATTTGCTTATAGGTATGAGAATGGCTCTCAACAATGAGCCCATCGGGAATTTGCCATTGGGGGAGGAAGTGGACGATGATCAAGGAGATGATATTCATCCCGAAACTCAAGTAAACAGGCGAGGCCGACCGCCTCATGATAATATTTCCGTCCCTCCCCCACCTCCACCAAGAGAGGAAGCACACCGGATGTTGCCAAATGACGGTTATGCTAGTGCTATAGTCCCGCTCCGTATTAGGCAAGGAAACTTCCAAATCACCAATGTGATGCTTACACTACTTAAGCAATGGGGTTTCTTCACCAAGGCTCCAAGCCAAAATGCTTACAAGCATCTCAAGGGGTTCGTCGATACTTGTTGGGGGAGCAAGCAAACAAATGTTTCCGAGGATGCACTGTGTTTGAGGCTATTTCCTTTTCTCTACAGGGAAAGGCATTGGAGTGGTTAGAGAGATTACCCAATCATTCCATCCATACTTAGGATGAGTTATCCAAAAAGTTCATTACCAAATTCTTCTCTCCGGGGCACATGGCTACACTACGAGATGGAATTCTAGCTTTCAAGAATGATCCCAATGAGCCATTGCACGAGATTTGGGAAAGATATTGTACCATGGTTAACGAGTGCCCAAATAATGATATGACCGAGGCCATGATCCAACAAACCTTCTACAGGGGGATCAACACAATAAATCAATATGTGGTAAATCAACTCACCGGTGGGAACTTCATGAACACGCCCTATGCCGAAGCTTGTGAAATTTTGGATGAGATGGCGTATACTTCATCGGCGTGGCAAAGTAGGGACAATGTTCCTCAAGGTGACCCAAATGTCATTCACCTACACAAGAAGCTACATGATCATGGGCAAGCTATTGTGGAGTTAACAACCACAATGAACCAATTAGCCAAGGCTCGGCTTCAACAAGCTCAAGGGCCGAAACAAGTGAATGCTATGGAAGGTGTGAATATTATGATGAACAAGAGACGGAAAATAGGTCAACAAGTACAAAACCGTCTGGAACAATGTGAGCAAGATGATAGTGGGTATGTCCAAGGTGATTCGTATAATGAGCAAGAAGAAGAAGTGCAATATGTTAATAATTATCAAGTTCAAAGAAATAATGCTCAAGGACAAAATCAACAACAATGGAGATCACAAGAAAATTGGAACAACCAAAGCCACCAAGGAAATTGGAGTGGTAGCAACAACAATCAAGGCAATTGGGGAAACAACCATAATCAAGGCAGTTAGAATCATCAAGGTAACCAAGGCAATTGGGGAGGTAATAATCAAGGTAATTGGGGTGTCAACAATCAAAGCAATTGGGGAGGCAACAATAACCAAGTGGATTGGAGCAATAATAATCAAGGGAATCAGGGGTCGGGCTTTCAAAGGCCCCCGATGTATCAACAACCTTGTGAAATAATGAAATGGGACGAATTGAAAATATGTTCAATCAGATGATGGAGAAAAATGCCGACTCCGATGCTAAATTAGCCTCCCACAACACTTCTATCCTCAATTTGGAGGTTCAACCTTGCCAAATATATCAAGCTTTAAATACTCGTCCTGATGGGGCACTACCTAGTGATACGGTGGTGAACCCGAAGGGTGGGAGCAATATGGGACATGCAATGTCCATAACCACACAGAGTAGAAAAGGTGGGGAGGCAAGTGCCTCAAACTAAAGAAGAGTTGTGGACGATGATGTGTTGGTTCAAGAAGATGACATGCCAAGCAATGAGGTTCAAGATAATGAAGAGGTGAGAATAGACATTGATGAAAGTGTGGAGGAGACAAAAAGAAGAAGTGAACCCGTCTAGGGAACACGTGATTGACATACCGAAACCGGTAGTGCAAAAGGCCAAAGTACCATTGACAAGGCCTCCTCCTCCATACCCTCAAATACTCGCAAAGCAAAATAATGAGAACCAATTCAAGAAATTTATTGATATAATGAAGAGTTTGTCCATAAATATGCCGTTGATTGAAGCCTTAGAACAAATGTCGGGATATGCAAAGTTCATAAAGGATTTGGTAACAAAGAAGAGATTAATGAATTGTGAAATGATCAAAATGACACATAAAGTGAGTGCTATTGTGCACTCAATGGCTCCGAAATTGGAAGATCCCGACGCCTTCACAGTCCCCAACACTATTGGGAGCACTGACTTTGCCAAAGCTTTATGTGATTTGGGGGCAAGTATCAACTTGATTCCCTACTCTATGTTTAAAACTTTGGGAATTAGGCAACCAATACCTACATCTATGAGGCTTCAAATGGAGGATCGGACTATGAATAGGCTATTGGGATTATTGATAATGTGCTAGTTCAGATTGACAAGTTCATCCCTCAAGTGAATTTCGTGATCCTTGATTGTGAGGTTGACTATGAGGTGCCTATTATCTTGGGTAGAACTTTCCTTGATATGGGGAAGGCTCTAGTTGATGTGGAATCCGGTGAGCTCATCTTTCGGGTCGATGATGAAAAAGTGGTTTTCCATGTGTGCAAATCGATGAGGCAACCAAATAGCAACGAAGTTTCTTCGTTCGAGGAGCCTCTCACTTTGGAGTTAAAGCCTTTGCCTTCACATCTCAGGTATGAGTTTCTTGGCCCTTGTTCCACTTTATCTGTTATTCTTTCCTCTTGCTTGACTAACATGCAGGTAGATTCTACTTTGGCGGTGATCCAAAAGAGGAAGAAAGCTATAGGTTGGACATTGGCGGATATTTGGGGTATAAGCCCCCGCCTTTTGCATGAATAAGATTATTTTTAAGGAGGATGACAAACTCTCTGTGGAACATCAAAGAAGATTGAATGAAGCAATGCAAGAGGTAGTGAATAAGGAGATCATCAAATGGTTGGATGCCGGGATTGTTTATCCCATTTCTGATAGCTCGTGGACCTCTCCGGTGCAATGTTTCCCAAAGAAAGGGGGCATGATTGTGATAACAAATGACAAAAATGAATTGATCCCACAAGAACTATCACCGGGTAGAAAGTGTGCATGGACTATAGGAAGCTCAACAAAGTCACTCAGAAATATCATTTTCCTCTTTCATTTCTTGATCAAATGTTGGATAGGTTTGCCGTACGTGCTTTTTATTGCTTCCTTGATGGATACTCCGGCTACAATCAGATTCTTATTGCTCCTGAGGACCAAGAGAAGACCACTTTCACTTGTCCCTATGGTACATTCGCATTCTCGTGGATGCCATTTGGGTTATGCAATGCACCGACGACCTTTAACGGTGTATGATGGCTATCTTCACCGATATGGTGGAGGACTTTCTTGAGTTTTTCATGGATGATTTTTCCGTGGTGGGGAATTCTTTTGAAGAGTGCTTGGACAACTTGGACAAGGTATTGGCAAGATGTGAGGAAACTAACTTGGTTTTGAATTGGGAGAAATGTCACTTCATGGTCGAGGAAGGCATTGTCCTCGGTCACAAGATTTCAAAGCATGGTATTGAGGTTGATAAATCCAAAGTTGAAGTGATCTCCAAACTCCCCCCTACATCTATGAAGGGAGTGAGGAGCTTTTTGGGTCATGCGGGGTTCTATCACCGATTCATCAAGGATTTTTATAAGGTGGTAAACCCCTTGTGCAAACTTTTGGAGAAGGATGACAAGTTCCATTTCAATGAAGATTGTTTAAAGGCATTCAAATTGCTCAAGTATAAGTTGACTACTACTCCAATTATCACCGCACCGAATTGAAGCTTACCTTTTGAGATCATGTGTGATGCAAGCGATGTGGCAATTAGAGCGGTATTGGGGCAATGTATTCAACAAGATCTTCCATCCGGTGTACTATGCTAGTAAGACCATGAATGAGCCCAAGTCAACTAAACAGTGACCGAAAATGATCTCCTTGCTATTGTCTTTGCTATGGAGAAGTTCTGCCCGTACTTGATGAGTACAAAGGTGATTGTTCACACCGACCATGCGGCACTTAATTATTTGATGCGCAAGAAAGATTCTAAGGTAATATTGATGCAGTGGGTACTTCTTTTACAAGAGTTTGATCTAGAGATTCAAGACTGCAAGGGGAGTGAAAACCAAGTGACGGACCACTTGTCTCGGTTGGAGGAGGAGAGGAGGACACATGATGGACTTGAGATAAATGATTCATTTACCGATGAGCAACTCCTATCCATTTCTATGACCGCTATGCCATGGTTCGCCGACTTAGCCAATTATTATATGAGTGGCATTGTACCGAATGAGTTCTCTTCAAACCAAAGGAAGAAGGTCAAACGGGATTGCCTTGACTATTATTGGGATGAGCCCTATATCTTCCGGATTTGTACCAATGGCGTGATCCGATGATGGGTACCGGAGGAAGAAGAAATGGGAATTCTTGAGGCTTGCCACTCTTCGCCATATGGTGGTCACCATGGTGGAGCAAGAACGTCTACAAAGGTATTAAGTTGCGGATTCTATTGGCCTACTCTTTACAAGGACGCTAGCGATCTCGTCAAGCATTATGATGAATGTCAAAGGACAGGTGGGATTCCCAAGAAAAATGATATGCCCCTCACCACCATCTTGGAGATTAACATTTTTGATGTGTGGGGTATTGATTTCATTGGTCCGTTCGTGAGTTGTTGTGCGAAACACTTATATATTGGTAGCTCTGGATTACGTGTCAAAGTGGATCGAAGCCGTGACTTTTCCCAACAGTGAAGCTCGGAGTGTGGTAGCATTTTTTGAAAAAGAACATCTTCACAAGGTTTGGTACACCAAGGGCCATTATTAGGGATGGGGGATCACACTTTTTCAACAAAGCTTTTGATACTTTACTCTCAAAGTATGGTGTCACTCACAAAGTGTCGACCCCCTATCATCCTCAAGCAAGAGTGATGATGGCCACGTTGTGGCATTGCTTCATTTCAAGTGATTGATGGTAACTTGCGTCGTGCCGCAACGTTAAATCAGGCGCTTCTTGGGAGGCAACCCATGTTTCTTTTCATTTTTTTTTTATTTTTTCTTCCTTTTAGATAGGTTTTGTATAGATCTAACTAGTTTTGAAGTGTATGCAGGAATGGATGTGCATTGCAAGAACTTTGCAAGAAAAATTGGCTAAGTGTCACAAAAGTGCGGACAACACCAAAATTATGCGGACCGCATAATAACTCTGCGTCCACACAATTCTATGTGCGGTCGCACAACTGGAAGACCAAAAGTGCATGCTCTCTGAAGTTTGGCTTGTCAAATTTTATTAACAAATTGCGGCCGCACACAAAATTGTGTGGTCCGCACAAAATCTGCTGCCGCACTCACTTTTGTGCGAACCGCAACACTTCTTCAAAGGTATAGGTAAAGAGTGCGGACCGCACTCAAAATTGTGTGGACGCACTCAGGTAAGTTCTGGACCGACTGAGTCAACCTATAAATAGGACCTCCATGTACTATTCACACTTTACGCTCTCTGAACTCTGAAACCCTAAGAAAGCACAATGCATATCCCATTAGTTCTCAAACTTCAAGCATTTCATCTATGTAAATTCTCACCTGCATCCTTCATTACTAGTATGTTCATTACATCTTTTTTCATCTTTTCTTAGTTTTATTCTTTTGTCTAGGGTTATTTTCATGCCTCAAAATGTCAATAATTAGTCATAATCATGTAGGTAGTATCTGAAAAGTTAATTGGGGCCTAGGTAAATAGCTAATCATGTTTAATTGCTCAAATCTTGTCTAATCCGTGAGAAAATTGCATGAAACGTAAAGCAATGCCGCGTAATTTTAAATTGTGCGGCCGCACACATTTTTGTGCGGTCCGCAGATATTAGAGTTAAGGTAAAATTGGTGCTTGAAATGTGCGGACCGTACCCACAATTATGCGGTCCACAGCAAAATCGTGCAGTCTGCACTGCTGAATTATCAGAGAACCCAATAGTCTGAACCTGGGGCTATGCGGCCACACTCAAAATTGTGCGTTTCACACTTTTGGTTGTGCGGCTGCACTGTGAAATTGTGCAGTCCGCATTCGGATTTCTGCGGCCGCACTCACTTTTGTACGGTCCGCACTGCCTCTTCTGAGTTTACTTTACTGCAACTATCAAGCATGCATCTGCATACACTATGAGCTTTAATTCTAACTGATTCCTATTGCTATGTGTTGCAGACAATGGTTAGATCCCGTGGAAAAGGTGATACATCAAAAGGGAGGGGTGAGGCCTCGCGGGGATGAGGCCGAGGTAGAGGCAGAGGCAGAGGCAGAGGCAAGAGTAACCTACCACTTTCCATTCAAATTGCCATAAGCAAGAAAGAAACTGCCAACAAAGTTCCTGAACCCTCTGACACTAGTGAATATGCCCCGTTTGGGGAAGCTTCAGTGGGCAACTCTCTACAAGCACAACCGGATGCCCAATCACAGCAAGTTCAAACGAGATACCAACTCCGTGACGAATCCTCCACCTCAGCTAGTTCTTCTGAGGGTTTAGATACTGGTAGCCAGGGTTCAGATCCCTCCTCTACACACTCCCTTCCTGCACCAATCAATGGAGATGATAATGATGATGTCCGGGATGATGGGAGAGGAGGTGACACTCGAGTGGGAAGCCTTGATAGGTCAAAGAGAAGAGAGATGTGGGAAGACAAATTCGTCAGCTTGAATAACTTCAACAGGTTTGGAGAGTGGTGGCCCCAGAGATCGCTCACACTTGGGCGAAAGTTTTTGATGAAGGATTTGGACATTCACAATCCAAATGTCCATAGACAGTTCGGGGAGCAAAAGGGATGAAAATGGTTCACCCAAAGTGTCATCGACGCAAATGAGCACGTGGTTAAAGAATTTTATGCCAATGTGGCTCACGTAAAGAAGGGTACCAAGATAACAAAGGTGCGAAATCTGAAAATCCGATTCGACTCCTGTGCTTTGAACTCATATGTGGGATTTGAAGAAGTGGTGGAAATCCAATACTTGGAAAATCTTGCTTTGGGTTATGCAGCTCGCCCGTGGTTACAGAAATTTTGCCTGCTCGAGGACTACCACCTCCGTGGCTCACAGCAGGGGTCCCCATAATCCGGGCCACCCTAAATTTTGAAGCCATAGGGTGGCAGACATTCGTATGCAGCCGCATTGATCCGTGCTTAAATGAGAACAACCTCCCACTTCCCCGAGCAGTCCTGGTGGCTTCAATTATGGCTGGGTATTCGATCAATGTGGGTACCATCATGTCCACCAACATCACATTAGCTGTCCAGAAAGATGAGAGATCATACCCATACCCGAACTTTCTCACAGAGTATTTCAATGATCAAAAGGTGGAGCCGAGGCAGTATGGCACAAAATTAAAGGCCAAGAAGCCTTTATCATGGTACCACCTACAGGATGCTGACAACCCGAAGTTCAAGGGTAAGGCAACTACCTCTGCTAGCCAGTCTGAGGAACCAACTGTAGTAGTTACTGATTCAGCTGCTGAGCCTTCCACAGATGCCATGCCTCCTACAGCAGCCATGCCACCACCTTATTTTTCTATACCATCAACTCCATTATAAGTGCCAGCTTCATCCACTTATCCACAGACTGCGCTGCAAGTCTCCCAGACATTAGCGAGTCTCAACAACTGGATGCAGGCAGCTACTTCAAAGCTGTCTGACATATTTAGTGTTGTTACCGCACAGTCCTCTGCCCCAGCAACACCACAGGCACTTTCGTCAGTGGAGGAAACATTGAAGAAGATTCTGGACAACTGGAAGACCATTATGGAGACTCTGGTGGTGTATGGGGAGGTCATTGAGGAGTTGGGAAGGCAAGCAAAGAAGATGCGGAAGTCTCAGGCGTCAATGAAGTCAGTGGAGAGGTTGAGAAAAGAGATTTCCAAGGTTGCATCTGCCGGAGATATACCATTGGACCTGCTTATGGATCCAGCAGTCCCAGCAGCACAGGCAACACCAGCAGTACCCGAGGCATCAGAGGCAGCAGTCGGCCAGTCTGAGGAGCCAAATGCTACTGCCCACACCACTGAGGAGATGATATAGATGCTCAGAAACCCTGTTGTCCCTCAGCCAGGTGATGATGAGATACAACTACAGGAGACCAAGGGTGCTGCGGATACCATGCATACTGAGACCACATAAGGTGTTCTCTTAACTCTCTACCCTTCCCTATTCTTATTTTTGTTAAGGGTCTCAAGCATGCTTCACTTGGTACCAACACATTTACCTACGACCTTATGGTTAAGATTTTTTTTTGTAATAAATAGCTCTAGTTAGTGACCCTGTGAATCTTGTGTTGACTTAGGCAATCATCGGGTGGTTTGGTTGAACCATTAGCGATTTGCAATTTTGTATGCATTTGTTGTGGGCCCTTGACTCCTTTCTCTTTAACAATCCGGTTGTGTGAGAGGTGAAGTATTTTGTTACAAGTCCAAGTACCCATGCGGATGGTCTAGAACTTTCCCCGAATGTGTTTTTAGGTGAAATTCTAAGTTAGCCGCACTCATAAAAGTACGGTCCGCAAAAGCTGAAGGAGTGTGGCCGCAATCCAGAATTGTGCGGTTGTAGAACTGGAACCTGTCAAGCCAAGTTTCATTTTGTGGACCGCACACATAGTTGTGCAGCTGCACAACCTCCGCAGGGAAAATTTTGTCAGATATTTTCAGCTTGGTATAAATAGAACTTTTTGTCATTTTTAGGCCAAGTTTTGTTTTGGGAGACAACTGAGCCGTTTTCTTTACTGTTTTGAGTAATTTTGTACTAGATTAGCTTCCAAACATTAGATTTTCTTTCCATAATTAATTATTATGCATTCTATCTTAAGTTTTCTTCTTTTATTTCTTCATTTTCTATGAGTAGCTAAGCCCTTAGCTAGGGTTGTGACCCAAACCTAGTATGAGTACTTAATGGGTTAATGATTTAGGGCTTGTTTAAGATTAGGTATGTGTTATTTAGCGTTGTTCTTGCTTAAATTCTAGAAATAATGGTGGCAAACATTGATTCATGTCTATTTGACCTGGTCTCTACTTGAGAAAGATAGACTAAGTCTAGGAAAACTTGGCTAACTAGGAATTTAGGTTAACTTAAGAAATTGATAACCCCAATTAAAGGGTTGAACCTAAAAATAGTAAGACCCGACTAGAGCATTTATCACTTGCTTTGTGAAATACCCATTTGGACTTGAGAAAGCCAAATCGGGCAAAGTTACTCAATTGCCGAGATGTATCGCGTGAGTAATTGAGTGTGATTGCTATAATGTATCTCGATCATCCAAACATTCCCTAAAGATATTAATCTGTTAGGTAACCAACTAGGCGGAAGTCGCAACCCTAGATTCTTTTATCATTGAAAAACAATCAAAACCAAAAATATTGTCTCTTAGTTTTTATAATTGCAATCAATAGATCAAAGTAGAAGTAGTAACCAAGAATGTGGACGAGTAATTTAGGAAACATCATACAATTACACTAAATATATACCTAATCCCAATTCTAACTCCCTGTGGATTCGATCCCGACCTACGTTGGGTTTTATTATTACATCGACCGCCTCACTACCTATTTGTGGTGTGAGTTTGGGCGAGATCAGTCTCCTCTATAAGGAATCCCCTTCATCACTGACTCCCCCATCATTATCAATCACCACATTGTCTGTAGCTGGCTCGGGCGCGACATCTTCACCCTTTTATTTTTACCCTCAACCGTAGAAGAATGTCATTTTTTTTGTTACTTTCTCTGGTCGGGGACTCCAAGAGGAAGCAAATGCGCTAGAAGCAGGTCCGATGGTGTTCGTTCGGGTGAAATCCTCCTGCAGCAACCTCGTCGCATCTGCGGGATCAACCAAAATGTCCTCCACGGGGGACAGTAACAGAGCCCTGCGGAAGGCCTGAATTCAACGGAAAGAGAAGCTATCCAATTTTATTATATGTGAGGTAAAAATAATATTAGTTCGAGAATCAACTTAGCATGAATTTTGGCCTTCCACCTGTATTTGAGGCCCAGTTCTTTCCACCGGCGGGTCTCAGGCGTGGTAATTTCAAAAATCTTCTGGACCCACTAGTTCAAGCCTTCAACCCTTGGTGGTGTTCATCGAGTTGCTGAAATAATAAAAAGAGAAGGATCATTAACAACATGAAACAACCTTTAATCAGAGAAAACATACGTTGAACTTATGTGTACGAGTCCATGACTTAGGAAAGGATGGAGTTGTGGCCGGGATGATATCCCTGGTGGAAACTACAATAAACTGCTCCATCCATCCACGGTCGTTATCATCATCCATGCTTGTGAGAAAAGCATGGTGACCACGTTTGCTAAAGGTTATCACTCCCCTACGGAAAATCTTTGGGGGGTAAAGGTTCATCATTTGAACCAGGGAGATCTCTTCCTCATCTCATTGCATAGCCGCTGAAGACATGCTACTGTCCGCCACATATAAGGGCTCACCTATGCCATGCAGACTTGATAACAGAAGCAAAACTCCAAGATTACGGGGTCATGTCCCCCGCTCAATGATAATACGTCCAAAGTGAAGGGGTACGTGTGTACATAAAAACCCTTCTTAGGAAAGGTTACTTGCTCCGCCAGAATGGGAGCAATGATGTTCAAATCATGGCAACCACAGTCTTCCTTCACAACAGGAATGCTAGAAGGACAAATGGAAGAAGTGTACACACCAACAACCCATATACGGGAGTTAGCTTAAGAAAACTTCTCTTCAAAGTCCTTGGTTGTACTAAGACTTCCTGAAAGAATGGTGCTCACTGTAGGAGGGGAAGAATCATCGGTGCTTTCTTTGTTTTTTGAAGAGCTTGAGTTCGTGGAAGAGGAGGCCATGATTAGTAGAAGGAAGTAAGAATTCTTCGAAGAAGAAGGTTAAGGAGGAGTGAAACCAAGAAAGATTTGAATGCGAAGGAGTTGAAAGAGTTTTGAAAACCTGTGAAATGTAAAAGAAGAAGAATGAGGCGTGTAAGTAAAGGAATATGGCGGCTAAAATCGTGGCCATGACTACCTTGAGAACTGGCAAAAGTATTGCTAAATCATGGAGTGATACATGTTCGGGTCATTAAATGCAAAGAGACGTGCGCCTAATCAAGTGTCAGAAACATTTCAGAGGGGATCAGAAAAGTATCTTCACTAACTTCCTGATGACACAAGGATGTACCACCAGAAAGTAAGGGGACTATCTGTATAGGGTAAAATTGGTTCATATTAAATACTCGTATAATAGAGCGACATGTGAAACTGGAGAAAGACAAAAAGTGAGACAGGTGGAAACCACGACTGAGGGCAGCCCCCGAAGGGAATATATCCCACCGAAAGGCTATTGAAGCAAGTCCTGATCCAAGACTTCTCTTGAGGGAGTTTAAGGAATGCAAGATAATATGGTTCTTCATCACTCGATATAAAGAAGTTTAAAAGGAAACTTTCACAATGTTCTCGTGAAGTTGCTCACGAATCGAAGTGTAAATGTCCCTTCGAAGTCTCGCATGCTCTTTCTAATGAAGGCAAACAAATGACTGCCACCTGATAGCATTCAATGAATAACATTTGAAGTATTAAATACACAGTCCGTTATAGAGAATTATGGCATTCATAGCCTGGCGTTGCACATTCTTCTACGGCCCCCATAATTTTCATTTAAGAGGGGCTTGATCCTAAGGCCTTGTTCCCTAGGCGCAACTATAAATAGTGATTTCAACAGCCATTGCAAGGAAACGAATTCCTGACAAATTAATGATATACATTATTCTAAGCTCAATAACATTTCTCTTCTATTGATATTCTTATTATTGCCTTCGGAAGCTTTGCTCCTGGAACTAAGCTACCTGCTGTCTTATCTCGATTTCAACGCTAAGTTTTGTATTTTTATTTAATTTATTTATCATTTTGGGATCAAATAAATTTATTTGTCTATAAACCACGTATAAATTTAACTGTATCATTTTACGAGTAAACAGTGGATACCCTACAAAAGTTTGAAATAGACTGATATTTTGAAGGTGAAATTAAAAGTGTTCGAGATCAAACACACATGTAATTTTCAATATATCTTGACTCGTATATCACTCTAGAGGTTAACTACATGGACGATCATTAACTTATTTTATTGTGTCAAAATCACTATATTGTTTTCTATAATAGAAAACCAATCAACTTTAGGTAAGTTCCATATAAATGTCACTTAACATTTTTCTAACGAAATATCGCCTAATTTAACCTAATTATCATAGAAAGTCACAAAGCTATTTGGATGACTTTTTCGCTACATTATATGTTTGTTCAATGATTTTATAGTGACTTAATGTAATAATTAAGCATAATTGAGTGATTATTTGTCATGACCATTCGGGTTAAATTCAAGTAATAGAAGTAGAGAGAGTGAACATTAATAACTGAAGAAATGGAGGGTCGGGAACTATTCGCTTTTAATGAGACTTAACGGATGAGATTAAGCCAGTCCTAGTATATGTATCATAATTCACAAGGAGAGAGGCCTGCTAAATTCTGGTAATCTAACAACCTTCTCTCTCCTTCTTCTCTCAATTTCTCTAGCACTCTTCTGCAATTCTTTTCTTCTTCTCTGACCCCTTTTATCTTCTTCTTCTGCAGATTCGAGCTATAATTAGAGACTCCAATTCTTTTCCAAATTCATACTTAGTTTATTTCATTGCAATCATTTTTCAATTTTATCAGTATACAGAAAATCGTCCAAAAACTCTTGCAATTTCCATTTCAGTTATTAATTCTTTTTTGTGTGACTAAACTCTTATATCACCCAGATTTTGTAGGGATTGTGAAAGAAGTGTGGAGACAGAATTATAGAGACGGGGGGATGTCCAAAACATGGTAGAAACTTAGGATATTGAAGGAGGAACTCAGGGATCTTAACACATATATGGCCTCTTATCAACAAAAGCTGAATCAAGCTAAGCAGAAACTGGACTTAGTATAGTCCAATATCTCCTTAAAACCATTATGTCAGACTTTTATATAGCAGGAAAAAGTAGCACTAATTGAAGTGGAAAAGTGGAGCAATGTGGAGGAACAAGTCCTAAGACAGAAATCTCGAGCCACATGGATACAATGTGGAGATGCTAATATAAGATATTTCCATGCTCAGTGGAAGATGCGCACTAGTGCTAACACAATTAATTCTATATACAACGATGCTGGCATTAAGATCACAAAGCCAAAACAGGTAGAAGAACAATTCCTTTCCTTCTTTACAAAGCTGATTGGAGAATCATCAAATATTCTTCCTTGTCCCAATTCTAAGGTGATCAAAAAAGGTATTTTTCTAAGAAGAACACAACAACTTGAGTTGATTAAGGAAGTTATAGCAAAGGAAATCTTTTCTTCTATCAAGTGCATGCCAATTGAAAAATCCCCAGGTGTTGATGGATTTCCAATAAAATTCTTTACACAACACTGGGAGGAGGTAAAGGGTGATGTGCTTGCAGATGTACTAGAATTCTTCCACTCAGGAAAAATGACAAGGACATAAATTGTACTGCTATTACTCTAATTCCAAAAGTTTCCCCCACACAGGTGAAGGACTATAGGCCTATTGTGTGCTGCACAACACTGTACACGATCATTACAATAGTGACCATTGGGAGACTTAAGACAGTAATAGGTGATCTGGTTGGAGTATCTCAATCAACTTTTAATGAAACTCAACGACTGAGATTAATCCAGCCTAGTATATGTAACAGAATTCACAAGGAGAGAGGCATGCTAATTCCGGTAATCTAACAATCTTCTCTCTCCTTCCTCTCTCAAATTCTCTCTGACTCTTCTACAATGCTTTTCTTCTTCTCTGACCCCTTCTATCTTCTTCTTCTGCAAATTCGAGCTATAAATGGAGACTCCTATTATTTTCCAAATTTATAGTTAGTTTAGTTCATTGTAATCGTTTTTCTGTTTTATCAATATACAGAAAATCATCCCAAAACTCTTACAATTTCCATTTCAGTTGTTAATTATGTTTTGTGTGACTAAGGTAATAATATTATTTTATTGCAAAAAATTTTGGTGACTTCTTGTGATACTTCAGCAAAGTCAAATGAAATATTTATTGAAAAATTAGTACCTTTGGTGCAATGAATTGAGGATCTATTTGGAAAGTCACATGTAGTTATCGAATTGTATAATTGTTGGGATAGTAATTATGCAGTCCGGTAATTAGTGGTGGAGCCAAAGTTTTTATTAAGGAGGGTCAAATATAAAGAAGTAAACTCACAAAGAAAACCTATGGGAGTGTGTGTGTATATATATAAGAAAATATTACCTAGCTATACAACGTAATTTTCCGATGAAGATATGTCAGTTAACCCCCCTTCAAATACATATGGCTCTGCCACTACCGGTATTACACAATATAGTAATTTCAATGACTTTTTTGTTTGTCTAATTTATTTACAGTATAATTTCCAATGTTATCTCTAGATGCACAAGTATAATTACATAGTTAGATATTTTTTATTTTAAAATAAAGTTAATTATTAAAAGTAAATAAACTTTTCTTTTGATGAACAAGTAAATAAGTTTTAATGTGTGACAATAGATGAGTATCACTATGAAAGTGTGGGAGAGGATGGTGGAGAGGAGAGTTAGGAAAAGTGTGTCTATCTCGAAAAATAAATTCAGATTCATGCCGGGGCGGTCGACTACTGAAGTTATTTCTTTTGTGAGGATATTGATAGAAAAATAAAGGGAACGAAAGAAGGACTTGCATATGCTATTCATTGACCTAGAAAATGCCTAGGAAAAAGTCCCGAAGAGGTTCTATGGAGATATTTGGAGGCTAGCAGAGTTCCAATAGCGTATATTAGTGTGACCAAGAATATGTACGACAGAGCTAAGACTAGGGTGGGGACTGTGGGAAGAGACTCAAATTATTTTCCAATGGTGATAGGATTGCACCAGGGACCAACTCCTAGCCCATTTGTTTCTGCTCTGGCAATGGATGTGCTGACGCGCACATCCAAGGGGAAGTGCCATGGTATATGTTATTTGCAGATGACATAATGCTGATTGGCAAGATGCGAACGGGTTAACACTAGGGTAGAGGTGTGGAGACATACCCTACAGTCTAAATGTTTCAACTTGAGTAGGAAGAAAATAGAATACTTTGAGTGTAAGTTCAATACTGGGACACATGAAGCTGAAGTGGAAGTGAAACTTGATACACGAGTCATCCCCAAGAGAGATATTTTTAAATACCCTGGGTCTATAATACAAGGTAACAGAGAGATTGACGAGGATATTACTCATCATATTGGAGCGGGGTTGATAAAGTGGAGGCTCGCATCTGGGTTTTTGTGTGATAGAAATGTACCACCAAGACTTAAGGACAAGTTCTACAGGGCGGTAATTAGACCGACTATGTTGTATGGAGCCGAGTGTTGGCCAGTCAAGAAGTCTCATATTCAGAAGATGAAAGTAAAGAAAATAAGGATGTTGAGATGGATGTGTGGGTATACCAGGAGAAATAAGATTAGAAATGAAGTTATTAGAGACAAGGTGAGCATGGCTCCTATGGAAGATAAGTTGGGAAAATCGAGGTTGAGATGCTTCGGGCATGTGAAGAGGAGAGATACCGATGTTCGGTTACGAGGTGTGAGAGGTTTATCATGGCGTGTCAGAGGAGGGGTAGAGGGAGGACTAAGAAGTAATGGGGAGAGGTGATTAAGCAGGATATGTCAGTACTTCAGCTTACCGAGGACATGACCTTTGATAGAAAGGTGTGGAGGTCGAGTATTAGGATTGTGGGTTGAAATGTAGTCGAGAGTATCTCCTAGTATCTCCAGCAATATTAGTACTAGTCTTATTTTACTATTCCTAATTCCTTTTTGTACACGGCGTGCCATTCTTACCATTAGTATTAGCACTATTCTTGTATTTTTGTAACGACTCGACCGATCGTTTTGAGATTTAGCATTTCATTCAGTAGTTTGAGACTTTGAGTAGCTTTATATTATGTATTATGACTTACGTGTATGGTTTATTTCGATTTTCGAGCGGTTCAGGATTGGTTTGGAAGATGATTCTCATTTTAGAAGCTTCAAGTTGAAGAGTTGACCAAGATTTGACTTTTGGGTAAACGGACTCGGAATCGGGTTTTTCTTATTTCGATAGTTTCTTATGATTATTTTGGACTTGTACGTATGTTCGGATTTGGTTTTGGAGGTTCCTAGAAGAATTCAACACTATTTGTCGAAAGTTGATAATTTGAAAAACGTAAGAGTTCATAAGTTTAACCAAGAGTTGACTTTGATGTTATTGGAATCCAATTGGTGTTCCGAGACTTTGGAAAGGTCTATATAGTTTAGATGAACTTGTGTGCAAAGTTTTAAAGTAATACGAAGTGTTTAAGTGTGATTCAGACACTCTTTTGAAAGAATGAAGATTTAACAACTTAAGAGAAATTCTATTTAGTTTGAGCTTTGATTCTTTGTTGTGATGTTTCTGTGGGTGTTTTGAGGTTTTGGATAAGTTTGTGTAATGATCCGACTGGTTGTTTCTAGCATTTTCACTTCACTCGGTAGTTTGGGGGCACGGGTAGCTCCATATGATGTATTATGACTTATGTGAATCGTCAGTTTTGATTTTCAGGTCATTGTTGATATCAAATTTTTCCTCAAAATATTTTAAAATTTTCATATGTGCCTTCAAATTACTTTTTATAACAACTGGCATTTTTCCATAATTTTCCATATTTTATTAATTTCTTTTCCAATTTATTCAGTAATTTAAATTCATAAATTATATATAAATAATTTCAAAATATTTCCTATCTCAATATATCATTTTAATTCTATTAAGATTTAATTATTTCATAAATTAGCCAATTTGACATTACTTAGCTATAATTACAACAATTTTTGCAGTTATAGCCTAAATGTACATTTTATACCATTTTTATTCAATAATTAGTTCTTTTATATTTTAATATTAGTTAATTACTTTAATTTCACTCTATTAAGCATCAGTTTCATTTTTTATAATTATTAGCCATTTTTATAAATTATTTATCTATTTTTTTGGGTATTTAACAATTAGCCACTTTTATTTTTAATTCTAGACTAATTAATCCGGACCCCTAACCCATTTAATTATCCCAATAACCTGAGCTGAATCTTTATAAAATACCCGACCCAATCCCTCATTCGATCTGAGCCGTTGATTAATTCAAATCAACGGCCCAGATTGGGTCTTTCCATAATTAATTCCTAAACGACTACCCCCCCTTTTCATTTCCCCATCTCACTTCTTACTCGTCTCTCTCTGAATACTCTCACTTCTCTCTAGACCCTTCGTCTACTGAGCCCTTATCTCCCTTCTCCGGCCACCCCCTCTCCAGAAACAATGGAGGTTCTACCTTTCATCGACCTTATGGCTCCGTCCTTCACACCTGTGTCACCGGTGGAGGTTCTCAAGTGAACCAGAGGCGGTACTCCCATCTCCGGTCTCATGCCATCTTTTTCGACCACTTATGGCCGTTCGAGTAAGATCTTTACATTTTTCAGCCAAACGCCGGTAATATTTAAGTTTTCTTCTCTTCTCTGGGTTTTCTCTGGAAACCCTAGCTTTAAATCCTCTGATCTTTTTAGATCTGTGACGGATCTATGTGTCTTTTAAGGTTCTCACATATTTTCCTCAAAAGATTTCTTTGATTTCAAATGATTTCCTCATTTTCGAGACTACGATTTCAAAACCCTTTTGCAAAACGATTTCTTTATGATTTTTAGCAATTACTTTGTGATTTTAGCATGTTTAAACATCACCTGAGCTTTTCTTTTTGTTCGATTCATTTTGTTAAGAAACCCTAATACTTCTGCGTTCAATCTGGAAGTTCAAATCATTTTGCAATGTTGTTTGTGTGTCTCTCATTAACTTTCTGGACTTTCATGAATGTCCTATGCTTCTTGCTCTAATTTGTTGCTAAGGTTTCTGAATCTCTACTGTCCTTTTAACTACTTGCTTAGGGTTTCTCTGATTTTGTTCAACACATGTTATTTATTGTTTAAGAGGTCTGACTATTCGTTTTATTGATTGTTTACACGATAATTTATACTGATTTTGTGTATTATCCTTAGACCTGCAATACTTTCCTTAAAAAGCTGTGATTTTGTGTATTTTCTTTATAACTCCTTACTAATTTTGAATTGTTTCCTTGTTTGTGTAATACTTTCCTTGCTTAGCCTTGATTCCCTGTGATTTTTATCTCATTCGAGATCCCCTTGACTAATTTTAAGAATTAAAACCATACTCTGCTAAATTTTAATGTGTATGAATATGCTGTCAGTTATTTAACATGTACTTTCCTTAATTATGTATTATGTACTTAGTCTTTATTACATGCCACATGCTTTTACTACTCCTATTATGGTAAAATCAGTCTTATAATTTATTCTTTTCCTTGTTTGATACAACTTGTACTCCTTTGAACTATGACTCCCTAATTAAAGGGAGTCCGGGTTTTGATTGATTCTGATTGGGTATTTTCCCATAATTACTGCTAAACTAGTACTTGTTACCATATTCTCAGCATATTTTCAAAACTATATATACTCTACTCTCTCATTAGCATAAGAGACGAACAATACACTGTTCTGAACTCTCTCACACACATATACATTCTCTCTTGTCATTCTTGCTATTTACTTGCTATTCTCAGTCGGCTGCAAGCCAAGACTGAGCAACTATACACTCTACTGCTCTGCACTCTACTGTTCTTCACTCTACTGCTCCTCACACTGCACTTATTCTCTCATTTAACTAGTATGTTTTTCAGTTTAACTTAAAGCATAAAAAACAACATGCCTCTTTTAGTATTGCAATTCCTTTTGTTTTTATTATGCTTCTACTTGTGGTTCCATTGTCTACCTTGCAATTAGCATGCCAATTTGTTATTTTACCAATGTGATTATCCTTTTCCCTTTAGTTTCAGCATGTTTTACTTCCTTCTTATATGTTTCACTAGGACTCTGCCTTACCCTGATCCCTAGCACACTATAAGAATGTATTTGTGTCACTTAGTTACATGTAATTCTGAACATATGCTGTAACCCTTTCCCCTGGACCTGTGTGTAACTCTGTTTGTTATGCACTTCCTCTTTGGCATCCCTCAATCTGATTCCGTTAAGTTTCTAGCCTGAACATCTTTATGAAAACTGTTCTGTGGTTGTTAAAGTTCTGTGATACCTTAGTATTTCTCTGGTATTAACTTGTATGAAAATCTGCTTCATGAGCAACCTACTTGTCCCCAATCCCTTTTTCCCTGTTTGTGACTGCTTCCTTGTACTATGCATGCTGATGTGGTTCTGAGTTGTTGATTGTCCTAATCCTTTTCTTTCAAACTGTTTTCACTAAAAGCAAAATCTTCTGTTCTCCAAAAATTATTTCAAACTCTGCGTTTTTAAACTGTTTTCCAACTCAACTCTTTCAAAACTATGTCAAGCACTCTCACATATACTCTTAGACATTAGGTTCTGCCCCTCTTGTGTGTGCATTGCCTTGGGACCCTTGAGCTCCCTCTGAACTTTGACACATAAGAGCTGGCCTTTCCACACTGCACTTACTCCAATTTGGTTATGAATCTGGGTGTGAGCACTGCCCGAGATCCTTTGAGATCCTTAGGGAACTCTGACACACCTGGATCATGTGAAAGGTTGTGAATAGAATGGAAATGAGGTATTCTGAAGATTCTGGGCCTATCAGTAGGATCCCTATAGTATAACTTCTTATTTTTCTTTATACAATTGTGTAATTCATGCAAATGGGCTGTAATAATTATTTGTAAACAACTATTGAGGATGGATAGTGCAAAGGGAAAAGGGTAGTTATGCATGTTATAAATATTAAAGGGTAGAAACCATGCTATTAGGTTTACATTCCTTATTTGCGCAATGGAATCATGTTTAGGATCAACATGTACAAAGCATATCATGCATTAGAAATCATGCTATTTAGGCTTTATGAACACTGTTTCAGCATCTTGTTTCAGTACTGTCATTCATCACTTAGAAAAATTCTGTGATAGGGTAAATAATGTTAATAATTGGTATCTTCTGCAATCATGTCTCATATTGCTATGCGCACTTAGAGATCCTGTTTAGGATAAACGACACTAAAATAAACTGCCACTCTTGCATCTACTGAAATCATGCTTAATGCTGTAATTATTGTGCATTTAGAAATCCTGCTTAGGATTCTGTATATGCATCATTCCTCATCCCTACCTGTGCATTAGATACCATGTTTTAGTATTTCATTCATACTCGCTTAACAACACCTAGTCTAACTACTGGTGCATGAAAAGGAATAAAACAACTTTACTAAGTTTCTCTAAAACGATTGGCATCAATTCTGTGTTCTGAACAACCTAGAACAACACGTGTAGGTAATAATTTGCAACAGTCCCTTTAACAATTCAGATAATTAGTATACACTGTCCCCCGCCTAGGCAAGCCTTAGGTGATTAAATTGCTAAAATTTGAAATTTGCCTCTTTGTTATTATCATTTAGATACCATGTTTTAGGATCTGAATCAAAGAATTTAATTGTGTTTGAGTCATGCTGCTTATTTGCATTACCTGTGGAGCTATACTTGTGCCTTTTCTCTGCTTTTCTGTGGTTCCCCCTAATTGCAGTCCTACATGTTCTTATCTGGCGCCTTAGTATTTTTCCTTCAAACCTGAGGGTCTGCCTAGAACATCCTTTATAGGATAGAAGTCCTAAATTCCTCCGGGACTGATAGGAAGGGACGGGTAACAACATGCAATAGAGGTCGAGACCAACACTCGATTTAGTTACTTTCACGGGGTGGGAAAGGGTAGAATATGTATATGATGACCGGTGCGCTAATACCACGTGTAGCCCCTCTTCGAGGAGTGATCACCGGGTATTGCATTGATGTGATCCATATTATTATAAACCTAGGATACCCTTTATATGCTTAGATCGTAATCTTTTCAAAATCTAACCTTCTTTACTATTTTCAAACATCTGCATGCTTAAGACTTAGATCCCCTCTTATTTGAGCCTTTATTTGTTTGTTTGCTAAGCCTTACAAATTCACAAAAGCTGTTTGGCCGGGAACCATACTTGTGGATCTTAAGGGGTGCCTAACACCTTCCCCTTAGGATAATTTCAAGCCCTTATCCTATCTCTGGTAAACAACGTAGTTGTAAATAAACCCCTTGGTGTCCTAACGCACCTTTAAAAATCGTTAGGTGGCGACTCTCAAAAACACAAACCCCTTTCCTAAAAGTAAAGAGTTGTCCCAACCGAATGTCACAAACCTGATCTCCGCGAGGAAAGAGGGGGCGCGACAGTCATTCGGAATCAATTTGGAAGAATGAATTTCATTGTTGAAGCTTTAAGTTGGAAGAGTTGACAAAGTTTGACTTTTTGTGAATTTGATCGCATAACGAAGTTTTGATGATTCCATTAGGTCCTTATGATGATTTTGAACTCAGGCGTATGCCCAGATTTGCATTTAGATGTTTCTAGAAGGTTTCAGCACAAATTGGCGAAAATTGAAAATTTGAAGGTTTGGAAAGTTCATATGGTTGACTGGGAGTTGACTTTATGAATATTAGGTTTGGATTGTGGTTCCGGAAATTATAATAGCTCGATATTTGTTATTTGGGACTTGTGTGCAAAATTTGAGTTCATTCCGAGTTGATTTGATATGTTTCGGCCTGAATTTTGGAAGTTGAAAATTCAAAGTTCATTCAAGTTTGAATTGAGGTGCGATTCATCGTTGCAATGTTGTTATGTGTGATTTGAGGCCCTGAGTAGGTCCGTATTATGTTATGGGACTTGTTGGTATGATCGGACGTGGTCCTGAGGGGCTCAAGTGAGTTTTAGACGTGGTTTGTATTTGTTTGGATCATTTTTGGCAAAGTTTGTTGGTGGCAGATCTGGTGTGATCGCACCTACGGCTGGTTTGCCCAGGTGCGATGTTCACAGAAGTGACAGAGGATTTGCAGAAGTGATCTTTGAGCTGGTGAGGAAGACCACAGAAACAGAAGTAAGGGGCGGATATGCGGCCACGCAGAAGCGATGGCCTATGGAGCAGATGCGGTATTTGGCGCAGGAGCGGAACAAGACTCCCACTTGCGATGTCGCAGAAGCGAAATATGGTCCTCAGGTGCGAGGGGCCAATGCTTAGTGTAACTTCGTAGAAGCAGAAGTCTTGTCGTAGAAGCGACGCCACAGAAACGGCTCATTTATCTGCAAATGCGAAAACTGCTGGGCAGAAGCTATAAATTGAGGGTTTTGGTTCTTTCTTCATATTTTGAGATTTTGGACTTGGATTGAGGCGACCTTTGAAGCAATTTTTATCACACGGATTGGGGTAAGTATTATACAATTGGTTTTGATCTTATTTCATGAATCTATCTTCATTTTGGCAATTGGTTGATGAATTTTAAAGAGTAAATTGGGGGTTTTAGCCTAAAGTTTCATAAAGTCAGTTTTTGAGTTTTGAACATCGATCCGAAATCAGATTGGAGTGAAACTAGTATGGTTGGACTCGTAATTGAATGGGTTTTCGGATTTTGTGAATTTTGTCGGGTTCCGAGGTGCGGTCTCGAGTTGGACTTTTTGGTTGATTTTGGTATTTTGATTAAATATTTGACCTTTATCGATTGGGTTTCTTTTCTTTGGCATAATTTTGTATTTGAGTTGATTTTGGCTAGTTTCGAGTCATTCGGAGGTCGGTACGTGCGTGATGGCATATTTGGAGCATCGTTTGGCTTGATCGGTATTAGATTTGGCTTGTTCGAGGTAAATAACTTTTAAACTTGGTGTTGAGGGTATGAAACCCCGAATTACGTGTTATGTGTTTGGTGTTGAGGTTACGCACATGCTAGATGACGAGCGTGTACCATGTGAATTGTGACTCTGTTATTTCTGTGGTACTGTGTAGTTATCTGATCGTATTTGTAACCATGAAATCTCTACGTATTAGAGATATTGAGTTGTGACCCATGTTAGAAACCATGTCTAGGTTACATGCTTATCCTTTTGGGATCCACTGAGGTCATTTATGTTGTTGAGTTACCTGCTTACATTGCATTTACATACTCAGTCATACGCATTCATATGCATATCATATCTAAGTCTCTGTTGCCATTTATTGATACATCACATCATTATTTTTGGGTTGATTTCTCATGACATTGAGAGCCCGAGAGACTGAAGAGAGTGATGGCTGAGTGAGGCCGAGGGCCTGATAGTGAGGATGTTTATGGGATCGGGCTGCACGCAGCAGCATGTTACTGATTTATGGTGGGAGCGGGTTGCAAGCCGCAACATGTTTTACTGATTTATGCCATGATTGACTTGTTAAGAGCTTGGGCTGAAGGAGACCCTCCAGAGTCTGTACACACCCCTAGTGAGCGTAGTTGATTTTTATATATATATATATATATATATATATGTATGTGTGTGTGTGTGTGTGTATGTGTGGGGGAGGGACCGGGTTCCACACCGAAACGAGTCTTATGGCTATATATATGTGGATCGTGTTGAACGCCGCAACGGGCCTTATGGATATGTGGATCGGGCTGCACGCCACAACAGGTATTGTACAATGCTGAGTGATTGAGTGTGCCGAGTATTGATCATGGTGAGAGAGAATGCGAGACAGTGAGATTGAGTACTCTGAGAGTGTGAGTACATGAGTTCATCACTGAGATGCATTGCATTTGATATGCGTACTTGAGATACATGCATAGAGATGCATTTACTTCTGCTACCCGATTTTGGTGACATTCCTGATTTTACCTGTATCTTGACATGTAGGTATAGAGGTGTACTTTCCTCATGCTATCTGAAAATGAAACATCTTATTTATTGTTGAAGGATTTTTGGACAAATCACAATTTTCAAACTTACTCATATGCTTTGGGGTTTTCAGTCAAAGATCTGGGATTAACTGTTATACTTGAAAAACATGTCTATTTTTTCGTAACCGTGAACGAGTTTAGCATCTTATCTCTGAGTTATTTTCATGTACCTATTTATTATATTGTTATGGACTGTTGTTGTTTATTGGAGTTGGACTCCGAACTTTGTCCCAGCTCGTCACTACTTTTAACCTAAGGTTAGGTTTGTTACTTATTGAGTACATGAGGTCCGTTGTGCTCATACTACACTTTTGCACCTTGCGTGCAGATGTTGGTTGCTGACGTTGGTGTGATCGATGGGAGCTGAATTTGATGATGTACCTACGTTCCGGTTGTAGCTGCCTCTTGTTCATGGTAGCCTTATGTAACGACCCGACCGGTCGTTTTGAGAATTTTCACTTCTCTCGAGTGCTTGCGGGCATGATTATCTCCGTATCATGTATTATGACTTATGTGAATCGTTTATTTTGGTCTTCAGGTTATTCAGAATCGGTTTGGAAGAATGAATTTCATTGTTGAGGCTTTGAGTTGAAAGCGTTGACTAAGTTTGACTTTTTGAGAAGTTGACCCTTAAATGGAGTTTTGATGGTTCCATTAGGTTCGGATGGCGATTTTGGACTAGGCCGTATGCCCGGATTTGTATTTGGATGTTTCTAGAAGGTTTCAGCGCAAGATGGCGAAAGTTGAAAATTTAAAGGTTTGAAAAGTTCATAAGTTTGACCGGAAGTTGACTTTGAGGATATCAGATTCAGATTGTAGTTCCGGGAATTTTAATAGCTTCGTCATGTCATTTGGGACATGTGTGCAAAATTTGGGTTCATTCCGGGATGATTTGATATGTTTCGGCGCAAGTTTTGGAAACTAGAAGTTCAAAGTTCATAGATTTTGATTTGAGGTGTGATTTGCCGTTTCGATGTATTTATATGTATTTTGAGGCCTAGAGTAGGTTCGTGTTATGTTATGTGACTTTGTGTCATGTTTGGACGGGGTCCCGAGGGCTCGGATGAGTTTCGGGCAAGGTTCCGAGCGTTTTGGAGATTTTGGCTAAGGCTGGTGGTTGCTGGTTCTGGTGTGGCCGCACTTACGGTTGGTTTGCACAGGTGCAATGGCCGCTGAAGCGAAGAAGATTTCGCAAGAGAGAAAATAGTTTTGGGTGAGGAAGATCGCATAAGTGGAGGTTTGGGTGCATATGCGGATGTGCAGGTGCCGGGCGAAGGAGCACAAGAGCGAGATACTTCGCATGAGCGGATAGTGGCTCGCACCTGCGAGGTCACAGAAGTGGGTATGACTTTCGCAGGTGCGAGGGTCGAGTCCTCAGTTGATTCCGCATAAGCGAGGGTTATGTCGCAGAAGTGACATTGCCGAAGCGGCTATTGTGTCGCAGGTGCGAAAACACTGGGCAGAGGATATAAAATTGAGGGTTTTGGTCTTTCTTCATAATTTGAGATGTGAGACTCGGATTGAGGCGATATTTGGAGCAAATTTCATCACAAGGATTGTGGTAAGTGTTCTCTACCCAGTTTTGATTACATTTCATGAATCTATCTTCATTTTTGGCAATTAGTTATTGAATATTAAAGAGAAATTGGGGGTTTTGGCCTAAAGTTTCATAATATGAATTTTTGAGTTTTGAACATCGAATTGGAGTCGCAATTGAGTGAAACTAGTACTGTTGGAGTGGTAACTGAATGGGTTGTCGTATTTCATAATTTTTGTCGGGTTTCGAGGTGCGGACCCAGGTGGGGCTTTTTGGCTAATTTCGGGTTTTGTTTCAAGATTTGATCTTTTACGTTCGGTATTGGTTCCTTTAGCATTGTTTGATGTATCTGAGTTGTTGTTGGTTAGTTTGGAGCCGTTGAGAGGTCGGAACGCATGGGATGGCATCTTTGGAGCATCGCTTGGCTTGCTCGGCATTGGTATTGGTTTGTTCGAGGTAAGTAACTCTTCTAAACTTAGTGGTGAGGGTATGAAACCCCGCAATACGTGTTATGTGATTGGTATTGAGGTGACACACATACTAGGTGATGGGCATGTGGGCGTGCACCATGTGAATTGGGACTATGTTGCTTCTATGGAACCGTTTAGTGGTACTATTTTGTTCATATCTGTGTTTTCACCATGTAATAAAGTAAATGAGCTGTCGATCATGCTAGATACCATGTTTTAGGCTTTATGTCGATACTATTGAGACCCATAGTGGTCGGGTTTTTTTTTGCTGTCATTTCACAAACTTCATTGATAGTTTGTACTCAGTCATGTTCATGCATTCATATTATATCTCAGTATCAGATGTTATCTATTCATACATCATATTCTTGTTGTCGGTCTAGTTTCATGACATTGTGAGCCCGTGAGTGAGACTGGAGAAATTGATGACTGAGTGAGGCTAGGGGCCTGGTTGTGAGGATATTGATACCATAGCACGTGAGTTGTCCGTGCAACACGTGAATAGTCCGTGCGGATCCAGGTATTGATATCACAACACGTGAGTTGTCCGTGCAGCATGTGAGTTATCCGTGTAGCACGTGAGTTGTCTGTGCGAATTCAGATATTGATATTATGGCACGTGAGTTGTCCGTGCAGCACATGAGTTGTCCGTGCGGATTATAGCGCTTGGGTTGTAGGAGCCCCTCCGGAGTTTGAACACCACTAGTAAGCGCAGTCGACTATAAATGTGTGCGGATCGAGATACATGGCATTTTCATGCACACATGACATACAATCAATTGCAAGCACACATGATATACAGGCATTTGCATGCACACATGACACATGCATAGAAATGCATTTTTCCTCATGCTATATAGTATCACGTCATCCATGACTTATTATACACATTGATATGCAGGAATAGAGAGGTATTTTTTATACTTGTTATCTGGAAGGAAAATGAAACATCTTATTTATTGTTGAAAGGATTTTGGTAAAAATCGTAGTTTTCGAACGTACCTGTATTTCGGCATTTTCGACAAAAGATTTGAGTTCTCACTAATATATTTGAAAAACATACCTATTTTTCTGGAATTATGAACGAATGAGCATTTTACTTCTGAGATACTCTTTTATTACTTGTATTATGCTGTTACGAACTGTAGTAGAATACCGGTATTGGACCCTACCTTGTGATAGCTCGTCACTGCTTTCAAATTAAGGTTAGGTTTGTTACTTACTCAATACATGGGGTCGATTGTACTGATACTACCCTTTTGCACATTGCGTGCAGATGTTGGCTGTTGTTGTTGATGTGTTCGTTGGTTGCTGGATTTGACGATGTACCCACGTCCCTGATGAAGCTGCCTCTCTTGTTCGGGTTAGCCTTAATTACGAAACTCTGTTTATGTACTTTTCAAACAGACCATGTATTTATTTCATTTAAGTTTTGTAAACTCTATTCTTAGAATCTCATGATTTGTACTACCGGTCCTTGGGAAAATGTATAAAAGTTCGGTAAATTACTTTCATTTCATTGTCTTGTTAATATAATTGAAATTGGATAATTATTAGTTGGCTTACCTAGCGGGTTGGGTTAGGTGCCATCACGACTGGTGGATTTGGGGTCGTGACACCTTAGATTTATAAAAATCTGTTATGTACATTTCAAACAGATGACTTATTTATTTCATACTAGCTTTGTAAACTCCAAATCATAGAAGCTCATTATTTGTACTACCAGTCCTTGGGGAATGTATAAGATCCAAATATTTTCTTTCACTTAATTTGTCTTATTAATCATTGGAATTGGATAGTTGTTTATTGTCTTACCTAGCGGGTTGGGTTAGGTTCCATCACGACTAGTTGGATTTTGGGTCGTGACAGTTTGGATGATGTATTGAAATGCATATATGGTTTGTGTTCAGGAGGTTCCAAATGAGTTTTGGATGCTCGGACGAAGATTTTCTTATTTCTAGTTTTTTCCTGGTGTAAATAATTACGAAAATTGCATTGACATTTTCGAATTTCTTTTAGAACTTCAAATTTTACCAAATTTTTTTCCGCATTCATCCCTTTATTGGAACGATTCCCTCCCCACAGACTGACTCTTTTCTCTCATCTTCATTAATCTCTCGTCACCTTCTTTAGTTTGTCTCTCTGTTCTCTCTTTTTTCAAGCACTCTGTAAGTTGTTCATCTAAATTATCTCTGCTCATGTAATTGTGATTGCATGTGTAAATTCGATTCGATTCTTGGTCGTTTTCTCTATCTAATTTCTTAAATTTGTCTTTTCTTTTCGTCTGATAAAAACCCAAGAGGGACAAAATTTCAAGTTTGCAGTTCAACCATTTTACACCATTTGGCCGGAAAAATAAAGAACCCTCCGTCGGATTATTACGGTGGAGTTTTCTATTAATTTCGGGTGATAAATATTTAAGCAAGGTTCCTTTCGTTGTGTTTCTTTGTATTTACATTTTAGTTCTTTGCAGTGAAATTGATACTCTATTTTTTGATACCCTTCTTGCCGAGAAAAGGTTTTGGTTTCTTCTTTTTTGGTAATTCCTCATTTGAAGGATTCTGGGGATTTGAAGGGATCTCTTACTTAAGTCCATATTTTGATTGGGTGTTTTACAGGCTGGGAGTGAGATTTTGGCGAACGAATTCTCAATTCCGTCGAAGTTGAGATTTTATTTAGCCAGTTGTAAAAGTTCTCGTGTCAAGTTCTGATTATCGAATTGAGATTTTTCGACTGCCGCTTCTGACAAACAACTTCTCAATTCCTTTTCATCTCCATACTCTACTGTGCGTGTCTACTTGTTTACGAATAAAAGGCACAAGAATCGGGTCCCAAGTTTCTTGTTTTTATACCTTTCCGGTGAAATTGACAATTCGCTGAAACTTTTCTACACACGGGTTCGGGAGGCAGCATCATTCAGCGGATTTGGAATCACGTCCGTACATACCGACTGTGATACAAGTTCTATCTTCTTTAATTGTATTTGCGCACATCTATTTACTGTTTCCTTGCCGGCAATTTTTGTTTATTTGTGTACACATCTATTAGTTTTGGTTGCCTTGCTGGTAAATCGTAGTTGGATTGATTGCTTTTTCTATCTTTTCTGCTAGTGTTTTAAGCTTAAGGTTTCATCAATCCATTTTAATTTTGTGTTTGCACAGGGGTAGTTTCTTAGACGTGGTAGATTCATTGTTCTAGTTCTTGCTCGCATTATTGTTCTTGTAGTAGCTCCTTTGAGTTGTTTTTAGCTCTCGGGTTCGTAGCTTGTAGTCCTTCGTTCCCGC